>JAOVVA010000054.1:21944358-21965645 GCA_028565275.1 Leiocassis micropogon
TGAACATGTCCAAACCACCTCAATCTGGCATCTCTGACTTTATCTCCAAAACATCTAACATGGGTTGTCCCTCTGATAAACTCATTCTTGACCCTATCCATTCTCGTCACCCCCGAAGAGAACCTCAACATCTTCATTTCTGCTACCTGCAATTCTGCTTCCTGCCGTAGAGCATTGCTGGTCTCACCACTGTCTTGTACACCTTTCCTATCATTCTCACTGATACTCTTTTATCACACAACACACCTGACACTTTTTATCAACCAACATTTACATCCATCTGCATATCTATAACAATATCACATATTCCATTACCTAGTAAAATAAATTTGCTAACTGCTAGTTATATTGTTTTCATAAAATAGTGTACTTTAATATACTTAGCATCTTTCAATTATTCTTAGTATTAAGCCACACTTAAAGGTCTTTAAAAATTTTTGATTTTATGTCAGTATTAAATATGTCATCATCTGAATCAAAATCATCAGTTTGTTTTTGTGTTTCTCTCTCACTGGCCTGAATATTCTCCAATTTTCTGACTGTCTTCTTCCAATCCGTTGAACAACATGCTTTGTTTGCAGCCACCAGTTCTTCTATTTTCTTCAGGAGTTCACTGACCTGATTGTGACTTTTCAGGTTCTTGTTGCTGAGAATATGATACCTATTCCCACAGTTTTCAAGAATCCACTTCAGTGCCTCACCTTCACTCTCAATGTACAGCTCAATGGTTCTGTCCCCTAACCAATCACCACAAGTGAAAAGAACTATTGTTTGGTCCCAGACTGTGTCTCCGAAAAGTTTCATATGGTCCTTCACAGCCTTTCTCTCTTCCTCTTGAAAAGAACTGTCCAGACGGATGATCAGTAAGAAACTGACTGGTCCTGGAGAGGTCAGGGTAACACTCTGTAAAATTTCTTCTTTGTTACATTGTGGCATTTCTTCTATTGAAAGACGTTTCCACCATCCTGGTGTGTCTATCACAGTGAGTAGTCTCCCTTCTACCTCTGCCATTTTCTTCACACACTGGGAAGTTCTTTTGAATCCAAAATTTGTTGTGCCTAGGATGGTGTTACTTGATGATGTTTTACCAGATTCACCATACCCCAGAAGAATGAGGCTAAGCTCACTCAGATGCTGCCCAGCACCTACCAGAACACATTAATATGGACTAGTTAGCGAACATAAAATCATGTCCAGATGTATATAGATAAGCACACAATTTTCATATGTTTGTCTGTATACACCACCACAGTGGCTTTGAAATTAAACATTTAAGATCTGACTGAAGTGTAAACTTTCAAATATAAATCAAGGATTTTTAGAAATATAGCCATCTGTTATGAAGTCACGAAAGTAATTGGACACAAAAGTAATTGGACAAATGAGTGATAAGCACTTTGATGGTGAGCTTCAACCAGTTTTGTATGGAGTTGATTACAAGTGTTGAATTTGCATTTGGTAGCTGTTTGGTATTTGGTAACTAAAACTCTCAATATGCAGTCATAGAATTATCACTGCAAGTGAAGAAGGCCATTATTAAGATGAAAAAAAAACCAACAACCCAGACCTATAGTATTAGAAAGACAGCAGAAACTCCAGATTGTTACGTTGATTCCGATTACTATAGAGTCTGTTTCTGGACTATAGGAGTGACGAAAGTAGCAATCTGGACTATTCTTTAAAACAATGAATGCACTGGTGAGCTCAGCAACACCAAGAGGTTTTAAAGGCCACAGAAGATCATCAGAAGATAAAGTTGATGATCACAAAATTATTTTCCTGGTAATCTTCAAAACATCTATCCAAGTAAAGAACACTCTGTAGGAAGTCCAGTGGAACCTTGGATTACGAGCATAATTCGTTCCGGAAGCGGGCTCGTATTCCGAAACACTCGTAAACCAAATCGAATTTTCCCATAAGAAATAATAGAAACTCAAATTATTCATTCCACAACCCAAAAAATTAAAACAAATTAACCTGCACTTTACCTTTAAAAAAAAGTAAAAATAAATCCCGACAGATAAGTGTTTCCGTTTGTGCGCGGAGGCGCTGTGTATGTGTATGTGTGTGTGTGTGAATCTAAAGTAAGCTCCCCTCTCCCCCTTCTCGTCTTACACAATTACCATTCCTCCACTCTTTTCACACACACGCGCACACAACAGAAACACTGTTTTATCGGAAAAATAAACAAGAAATCTCTCTAATGACACTCGATTGAGCGACACACTAAAAATAAAACTAATTAACCAGCACTTTACCTTTGAAAAGAATCGCGACAGAGCAGTGTTTCTATGTAGAGCAGAGAGAAAGAGTGTGTGTGTGTGTGTGTGTGTGTGTCTGTGAAGGCAAAAGTAGGAGGGGTCTGTGTGTGTGTGGCACGGTGTCCAATGACGCGTGCGCACACAGGCACAAAGAGCAGGCTGAGCCTTGTGCAGAAAGAAAATGGATTTTTAACCTCTCTAATGAGCCTTGCTTTTGCTTTACACGCACGCTGTACACACACGCATACAGACACAAAATAAAATGTTTTACACAAACACACGTGGTCACAGTGTTACAGTAAACAGTACACGTGTGCGCGGATGTTGATTATACCAGTGAGAGACGAGCACTAAGACCCAGCAGGGGAGACGATTACCCACAATTCCGCAGCGCAAGAGAGAGAAAAAACCGTTGGCTCAATTGTGATCATGTGACGCTCGGCGTCAAAACAAGAAATGCATGCGTGATCATGATACTCGGATACTCGTAAACCAAGACAATGCTTGTTTTTCAAGTCAAAATTTATAAAAAATCTTTGCTCGTCTTACGGAACACTCGTAAACCGCGTTACTCGCAATCCGAGGTTCCACTGTATTACGAAAAATGGTGTCTCATAATCCTGTCTGCAAGTTCACTTTTTCACCCAGGTGAGACACTTTTTAGTACCGATACGATGTTTTGGCCGAATACAAGGTGGTATCGAAATGTTTCGAGACTAGTTTTATAACACGCCAACAGATGGCAGCACAAGGTTGCAGGAAACCATTTGGCAATTTGTGCACAATGATCGTCGGAGGATAGTCCACAACATCGCTGCCATTGTCAGTGTGTCATGCGGAACAGTCCAGACGATCCCTCACGTGTGATTTGAACATGCGCCGTGTTGCTGCCAAGTTCGTCCCATTTGCGTCAAAGTCTGCCACGACTTTCTCTTCACAGTGGAGGAGCCCATCATCTCAACCACTGAAAAAAGGCGCGGCAGGTCCACATCTGGTTAGCACTCGCCTTGTACCTCTAGGGTCTGGGTTCGATTCCCGCCGGTTTCCTCCCCCAGTCATGCACAAAGACATGCAGGTTAGATCTAATTGGCGTTCCCAAATTGCCCGTAGTGTGTGAATGACAATCAGGCATCGGGCTGAGCAAAAAAAAAAAAAAAACAGTATACATCGTGCACAAGACCAGAAAATATCTCTTGTATTTTCTTTCTTTATGACTCAACTATAATCAAATAACCTGTGTGTGTGTGTGTGTGTGTGTGTAGGTATTCAGGAATCCGTATACTCAAGGAAGCATAAATAACTGGAAAATCCTGTTTGGTGTTGAGAAAACAAGGTAGGTACAAGTGCATCTTCTTGGATTGTGTGATGATAAACACACATGGCCATGTACTGTATTTTTATATATATATATATATATTATATATATACGTATGTATGTTTAAACGAATGTATATGAATTCTTTTCAACAGTCATTGGATAAGTCGAGTACTTCTCCCCTCCACCCATCCCCCGCGTGGTGACGGACTAACCTGGGACTGTCCTCCACTCAGACAGGACGCCATCAACACCATATAAACGTCGAAAAAGACATAAAAGCTCACATTTCAAACCAGCTGATTTTTTTTATTGCACGGATTTGCACTCGCGTGTCAGCACACCGTGACTGCAGTGTGAAATGTGAAGTGAAGTCTTATGACCAGATGACATTTTTATGCCTTTCGCAGAAATGCGGTGTGTTAGATGTTAAAGTGAATTGACGGTACTTGCCAAAGATTTCCTGCTGAATCATTTCTACTGGACGTGCGGTGATGTGGCGGATTGTATTTTGTGTTACGAGATGACATGCTGTTTAAAGTATTTTCACGGGTGAAAGATTTCCAAGTTAGGTTCTGTATCACACTGTTAAAACATAATGAGGTTTGGGTGAAGTCTGGAGTCGGGCCAGTGATCCGTGATTCGACCGTTTGTTTTATGATAGTGTTTTTTTTTTTTTATAGTGTGCCTTTAAGTGTATTAGGAATGTATTATGTATTAGGTACACGATTCAGTCATTAACTTGATCTGATTTCTTCTTCTTCTTCTCCTCCCTTTTAATGGTTCATTAAATTGTGTCTGCTGACGAGGAACAGCTGCTAACGAGCCGAGTGTTTTCGCAGAACAGCAGGATGATTATCGGAGCTGCGCTCCTGTTTTGTACATTTAAATTTTTTTAAATAAATCACATTCCGGGTAAATTTTATTCTTCGTCTTTTCTGATGTGCGAGACGAATCTAGGAGTTACACCCTTTTCTATGAAACACTGTTTTAATAAAGAGACGTTTATGACACTGTAATAACGGAGTTTAATTCCATTTTACACATTTACAATCAGACTTTTAAGGAGACGTTTAAATATAGTCCACTATTTCCTTGGCGTGAGATTTCTTGTGAAGCTTTGACATCAGTTTTTCCGGTGAGATGAAACGAACAACTAATTAACCCTGTGGTTTTTAACAACATCTTAAAACATTGATGAAGACAGCGTTCACACCTTTCTTCCCCCCCTCAACAGTCAGTGCATATTTTACATGGAACACAAAAGCAAGTGGACAATGAAGTAACTTTTAATAGACGCTCCCTTCCAAGTTTTTTTTTTTTTTTACAAAATATTTTTACGGTTAGTTAAACTTTGTTACGGGACGTTTATACCATGACTATTGGCAACAGACATTGAGGGGGGAACGAAGTGCCAGTCTCTGGAGTAAGAAAATCTAAGGAAAATTTTTGACATTTATGAAGTCCTTCGTCTTAAGTAAGCGCTCTATCCTAGTCAGCATCATAGTGGATTCTGAGTATCACAGGAACGTGAGGAGGGAACAAAACCTGTAATCAAAGGCTGGTGCAGATACGGTGCATCGCGTAAAGGTAAATTCATACTGAGGGACAATTTAGGAAAGCGACTCCCCTACTAGTACAGCTCTGAATCCTATATCGATTCGATTTTTGGGGATTGCAATTTTTGATTACAAACATGTTTTTTTTTTAAACAAATTTTAAAGTATTAAACCTACCAACAATATCTACTATGGATTGAAATGCTGTGTAACTTGTACAGGTAGACCCCGACTTACAAACAACTTCCATTCCGTTCATAAGTCAAAACAAAGTGAGTCTCGTACACCTTTGACACGGATATACAATGTAAAGCATACCAATCCACTGGACAAAATCTGTCCCTTTTCCCCACACTGCCATCATGTGGCCAAAAAACATAACCTAAGGAAATGTCACAGTGAAAAGTGAAATGTAACAGTGTCGTCTCTGCACCATTCATTCAGAGACAATGTACTACTACAGTGTTGTCTCGGCAACACCTTCTCTACTCTGGAAGTAGAACCGTGGCCCGTTCGTATCTGCGGCAATTCGTAACTCGAATGTTCGTAAGTCGGGGACTACCTGTGCTATTGAATTAAACTGTTTTATTTTTCATCTCTCATACATCAAAGTTTTTTTTTTTCTTCTTCAAATCTACTTGTGCCACACTCTAGTCCAGGAGGTGGCAGTATTGTTTACACGCCACCCATACACGTAAAAGTTTGAAATGTTTTTTTTTTTAAATCAACACTTAAATAAAAGGGTTCAAAATGTGTGACTCAATTCTTAATCTACTTAATGAACAAAATATTGATTAAATTACATAATCGATTAAATCGCACAGTTCTGGTTTTATGATTTTTACTCCAAAACCTGCGAACCGAAATGAAATCCGCTTTATTTGTATGACTTGTTGAAATTAATTGAAATGATCCGAATGTTAAGCAGTATAAGCACAATAACTTTATAATAACTTGTCTGTTTTTGGGAAGTGCTCCAGTAAAACCATGTAATTCTACTTTAACGGTAGCTGCATACAGACGTCCTTCACAAGCAGCTCCTTTACTCTTATTTGTTGCCTCCAAAGCTGCAGCGTCAAGCAAACAACCGAATCATTATCATCATCATCAGCGTTAACCAAAAATCTTCATGAACCAAATCGAACCTAGAAAGCAAGACTGGTAGGTGTGGTCTGTACGTGTATATAGAAATGTCAGTTCTGTAAACATGTTAATCTTTAAGCACCAAAAGTTTTCCCAGAATTCCTGCATCGCCTGCTCAGGCTCAGGAAGAAGAAGTGACAGATGTGAGCTCAGTGCATTACTTTAGTACATTCGTCTTCATCTAGTCCTGATGGAACAAGCTAACTTCACTCCTGTTGTGTTTGATTAGAGCGATGCTATACGACAAAGAAAAGAAAAAAAAAAAAAACGATGAGGAAGAGTCGGGTGACTTCTGATGGACGGCATCTCTCTCTCTCTCTCTCTCTGTAAATTCACCTTCCTCCTGGACTTCCTAATAAAAACCTGCAAGAGACGAGCATTCTTATTTCACATCCTGCAGAAACAGGTCTAGACGTATCTGATAATCCAATTAAGTGACAATCCGTCGTACGCACCATTCATTCCGGGCTGCCACCGCCTCCTTCCTCACCAGTCTCTTTTTGTCATCTAGTGGCTTAGCGAGAGCGCGCAGCACCCTGGCGCGGAAAGGCAACACCTGCGGCGGCGCAATTCAAAAGGTCAAAACAGATCTCAATTTGTTTACATGCACAAAGTTCGACACTCGGTAACGCTTTAAGGATCGCTTGCAGTGTATGAACATGATTTATTGATGACGATTTGCCGCCGAAAGTCTTACCATGTGACTAGGCAGGCGGGAGAGGGCGTGGACACAGCGCAGGGCTGTAATCCTCACATTCTGTTCGAATAAAGAGAAAGGGTTTTACCAGACAATTCGATCTTTTGATAAAAAAAGAATGAAAGAAAAAAAAATAATAATAATAAAGTTCCAATATGATGAGCGGTGTACCATGTCAGGGCTGGCGGTCAGGGCGAGCAGGCGGGTGAAAAGGGCCTCCAGCTGTGTGGTGAGAGCGGGCGGAGGTTCCATGAGCAGCGGCTGAAGGCAGGACAGAGTGGACAGCTGCACCGCCTCATCAGGACACGAGAGCGCCTCTAAAAGCAGCGGCAGCAACTGGGGAGTAACAAGACGCAAGTCAAAGTGAACAAAAACATTATCTGGAGTTCTATTCAATCAGCTTTGGCTTCTAGACATATGACTTTTAGTTGCTTTTTTTTGTGTGTTTTTTTTCATCCTGTTCAGTTGGGATTTAAATAACCAAATACCTAAAGATTGATTCAGACTGTACAAGTACACAATAAATAAGAATATTTATAAAAATGATACCGCTATTCTCTTGGCCTTGCACATCTATCTCTAAAAAAATAATTGTTGAAAAGTGTTTTGTGCAGCCTGTACTTTTAGTACGCTAATTAGGCCCAACCTCCTTTTCCAGGACACGGAGATCATGTGACCCGATGCGATTCATTTCTCATGTAAATAACCATGCTAATTGATGTCAAGATGCATCCTGTGATGCAACGATTTTTTTTTCTGACCGATACCGATATACTCACAGCAGGAAGCTCGGTGAGTTGCACTTGTCTGGGCAGATTATTCACAATGTGTGACAAGGCCTTCAGAAACACAGATCTCTTCTCTAAAAAAATAAAATAAAAATCAGCAATCATATTATTAGATTAGATATCAGGATAGAGCAGCGCTCGTGGTTTAGTGTAATAAGTGACAGCATCTGTACGCACCTCGCTCGGCGCAGTTGAAGCCCTGTACGAGTTTAGCCGAGTTCTCTGTAAAGAAGCGCTGGCGGTACATGATGCGCACATTTGCATGGCAGCTGCGGTTCAGCACATCTGGAGAGTCGCTCATAAGTAGCGAGAAACTGTCTGCTGCCTGAGAACCTAACTGATCATCGCTGAGAAGGCAGAAGAGCTGAAAAGAAGACAGAGAGAGAGAGAGAGAGATGGAATTCATTATGAAAATTATAAATGATATTTTTGCTGAATATACAATATTATTACAATATATTTTGCTTCAACACCTAATGCTGGCAAACACTTAATACATAAAAAGCTAAGAAAGGGGTTTCTATCAGCTGCGGTGCCTGGACCCATGGACATAATGAAGAGACGATGCATCAAGCTGTAAAAAAATTATAAATAAAATGTGACTTGTGAAAATGCGCAATTCCAGTTTGTAGAAATCTAAAAAGCAGTCTATAAATTATATACGTGATGCAGTTGCACAGTTTGAACACCAGAGGTCTCCATCTGTACACGCCACAGAGCAGGCTTTCGTCACGGAGACAAACTGGACACTGACTTGCTACTGCAGACGGCTGGAGAAGATAAACTGATTAAACACGTGAAGTGAGCTGTGGCTCCTGACTGCTTGGAAAATCTTTGTAGGGAAGCCTGAAGTCGCCTTCGCTAAACTTAAATTATACACACATGATCATGTTCTTTCACACTTGTGAGGCCTGATGACCCGATTGCTCTGGAGGGCACTAACTTATACATAACCGTCTTATAAGATAAACTTCAGAGACGACTGCAGAGATCAGACCAACTTTTTGGATTTTAACCAACCTTGTAGCTCGGTTTCTGATACACAGTTTCATTATGTTTCAAAACTTTTATTTATTGAATTATTGTTTGGAAGAATTTACAGATTTATTTATTTATATTTTAGATCATTTTAAGAATGCGTTACTGTCATCCTAAAATGCGCTTGTTTTTGCATTGTTTATGATTCTGTAACCAAAAAGCAGTCTTCATTTACATTTTGTTCAAAATATTCTGGCGAATGTTCACCCTCATCAATTACCGAAATCCACCAGATACACACGTTGATGCAGAATTACAAGAGAAGGACACGATGCTGGCGAATTTATTACACTTACTGAGGGATAAAGGGGGGAAAAAAAACAAACAGACAAAAGGAGTTAATCCTGTTCCTGAATTCCAGAAGAAGAAGAAAAGTCATCTACCTTGTCAGTTAGGTTCATCGACAGAGGATGGTAGCGCAGGAGCAAAGCCTTGACCACCTAAAAAAAAGGAAGAATTAAATCGTGATCATGTACAACTAAAAAAAATAAATAAAATCTATTCTCATTTATACAAAACATCACAGCTCTTTTAAAGAATAAAACAACCCTGAGGAGAGCTCAACTCAAAAACATGATATTAATAATCTGAGCAACAACCTGTTTCATGTACGTTTAGTATGATTACATTAAATCATCAAATCACAAACTATTACTCAGAAATTTCCCAATAAATAGCTGTTAATAATAAGTTTGTATTTACGGCATTTGGCAGAAGACCTCATCCAGACTGACCTACATTGTATCTGAGCAGTTGAGGGTTAAGGGCCTCGCTCAGGGGCCCCAACAGTGTCAACTTGGTGGTGTTGGGGTTTGAACCTCAATGTCCAACACCTTAACCACTGAGCTAGCCCTGTCCATACTGTCCATACTGAAATGATTATGCAGAAGGACACGTGTGATGGTAAAGATGAGTCATTTGTACAGCAGTGAATCATAAATGGACTGTCAGCTTGATTTTTGGACATTGCGATCTTCAACCATATTCAATTCAATTCAATCCAAAAGCACTAATGTTTGTCAAATTTCCCTCAAGCAACTTATATTTCTTACAAGATTTTTAAAGTGTTCCAGTTTATTAAAACTACTAAATTGATCTAATTAACCTTAAAACACTGTGTAACTTGTGTTAAATGTTTTAATGTCACGTCTTACACAAAGCAGTAATTTTTCTTCACCATTTGGTCATAAAGAAGCAGAAATTATACTCTTGAAAAATGTGAGGATTTGCAGAAGATGGACTTCTTCCCGGGTCAGGGGTAGAGCAGTGGTTAAGACATTGGACTACAGTTCGGAAGGTCCCAGGTTCAAACCCCACAACCCACTGTTGTGCCCTTAATTCTCAACTGCTCAGATGTATAATGAGATAAATATGTAAGTCGCGTCTGCCAAGTGCCGTAAATGAGGGGATATGTGGTAAATATTATAGGAATTTGTTCATTTTAGAGCCTTTACTGTTTGTTCATTTATAAAATGTGGATTAAAACTGAATCCAAAACTGTCCCAATGATTCATGTAATTGCGTCAGACAACAAAAATTGTTGCAATCGGTTAAATCACACAGCTGTAGTAATTTATCAATCAGTTCTTGATTCAAAGATCTATCAATTCTTTCTGACCAGTCAGACTGGAGATTTCAACAAAAATTGTAAGAAATAAGATTATAATGTGCATGCTCTCTTACAATTATCATTATTATTGTTATCATTATTATTATTACCCAGACGAGTAAAGTGAAGGCTTGCACTCGCTGTGCTGAGGATTTGCAGTCCAACGTCGCACTTATTCTTTTTAAAGTCTTCTCCAGAACAGCGTCCAGGGCTTGGCCTAAACACACAAAACCCAAAATCACTACACAGACCCAATAAATAAAAACGCTCCAGGTTAAATTTTTCACATGCTATAGATACAAATACAACATCCTAACAGGAGGCTTGACAACACACGAGGGTGAGAGTGACTGTAGACTCATCACACACCTGCTGCTCTCTTGTTGATCAGGCCGGCGAAACACTTGGCTGCAGATGTGTAGGAGAAGGTGTGTGTGCATGAGAAGATCAGCTCCTCCAACTCGGCTAGAAGTCGGTCGATATGAGGAATGTCCACCTGACACACACACACACACACACACACACACACACACACGGCAACTAAATCCATTCAGCTGATACACACAGTGAGTGTTTGGAGTTGATTATTGTGGTGTTTATTACTTGATAAATAAAGGGTTTTTGTATTAGCTTACTTGTTGTGAAAGGGAACACACAGAGGCCATGAGCAAACACACCAGCTGTGACTGCGAGCAACACTCTGACCGGCTCTGCACGACAAAAACACACACAACGTCAAGCTTACATTCTCTACTTTACATCACAAATATCAACTGAAAATAGTCTTGGTATAAAATCTGTGTTTAAAGACATTAACAGTAGATATAGGAATAATTTACAGTAGAAATGGGGGTCTCCCGATTTTCTCCCTAATTTCGTCGTGTCCAATTTCTCCCCGTCACTAGGGGGCTCCCACATTAAGCTACTCCTACCACTCAGTCGGGAGGGCCAAAGACTATCACTTGTTTCCTCCGGAACACGTGACGCTAGCCGACCGCACCGTTCACACACCGTTGGGGGTGGAGTAACACTCGGAGGACAGCGCTATCCGCTCCTTCCACTCGCGTGAGCTCACAGACGCCCCTGATTGGCTGTAGAGCCGTGATTAATGCGGGAGCACTAAGTACCTCTCATCCTTCCCCTCTGAGAGAGCTCGACCAATCAGCTCTCTCTAGACCTCCGGCTGCGAGAGGTTACATCGCCCGGGAATCGATCTCCGGATGACAGGGCGAGCACTTTACCAAGTTTTAAGTCTTAAGAACTTGCCTCCAGAACTAATTAAATTTGTATGCCGAGGTTCTGATGTATTTCTAAATTGACTCTGGAAAATGTAAGAGAGAGAGAGAGAGAGAGAGAGAGGGAGAGAGAAGCTGGATGTCTGACCTTGAGCAGCTGAATCTGGGAAGGGTAGGCGTTTTCTGGCAGGAAGGACACGTCTCCATCCAAGAATAGGGACACAGCCTGGGCGGCCATTTGACCAGCAGGTCTAAGAAGACCAGAGGTTTTGGGTGATTCAGAATGGCACGTCTTAACCGTCTTGGACTATTACACTATTCTTGAGTTACCAACTATTAGAGATGTGACAATACTGTACATAATTACTGTACACAATGAGATCATAACCTTCTATAAACATTAACAATTTAGATCAACTTTCCCCTTCCGCATGAATACACTATTAGTAAATGACAACTATTATTACATAATATGTTAATGGTTCATGTACTGTATATCTAATAAATACTATTAAGAAATCAAAACTACTGAATGATTAAATAATAATCAAAAAACATCAATCGAAACAGGCTCAAGTTTCTCTGCAATAGCTTCCTTCCTGTTTAAAAACCCACACGTTCTTCTCTGGAACAAAAACAGAGAGCACTGCAAAATTTATTTCTCAAGTTTTGCTCTGGTTTTGCCTTTTATTATACTGTAGACGTGCATTTTGATCATTTGAACAGTTCTGTTTCAGCAAAAAAAAAAAAAAAAACATTAACTAAAAAAAGTTTTTGTGTTCAATCGTATTTATCTAGACGAACAGCAAATAATCAGACAAATTAGGAGGAAGTTTGACAAAAACAAAAGCTTAAAGTATTGAAACGCCATGAAGATTACCTGTAATAAACTGCAACCATAAATAACTGCGCAGATCCATAGCATGATTTAGATTTTTATGCAATTAATCAATTAATTTGATTTATTCTATACACCACTGACATTTCTCCTAAAAGAAAAGTTGGGGAACATGGCCAGAGCAGAAGGAAGCAAATTTTCTTAAAGGATAACCTTGTTTACTAGTTCTCTATAAGGCCATACATTTATTTGTTATTGTTAAAATGTGTGAGACTTTTATTAAAATTGTGCTCCCATGTTATATTAAAAAAATTATTTTTTAATAAAAGCCTGTTTTTGTTGTAAAAAAATAAAAATAAAATAAAAAATAGGTAATGTGTATACAGGTAGTCCCGACTTACAAACGAGTTCTGGTCTAGGAGCATGTTCGTAAGTCCGATTTGTTCTCAAGTCCAACAGAGTCTTGTACGCCTTTGACACGAATATACAATGTAAAGCATACTGATCCACTCGACTAAATCTGTCCCCACACTGCCATCATGTGGCCTAAAACTTTAACCGCACCTAAGCAAATGACTCGCATGTGAAATAGAACAGTGTTGTCTCTGCGTCTTTAAATCGCAAGGGGAATCCCAGACGACTGGATTGTTCAACTGTATTGGACTGCGAACTCGGTGAATAGTCCTAATTTCGGAAAATCCTTAACAAAACCATCAGAACAGCTTTACAGGACAGACATTTCCATCATCGTGCTCACAGAATGACTTATTGACAGCGTTGAGGCCGACTCATTTCTCATTTCCGTGATTGAACCAGAAATAGAACCACGGTCTGTTCGTAACTGCGAACATTTGTAACTCGAATGTTCGTAAGTCTGGGGAACTACATGTATTTGGAATAGTGACCTTTGTGTTTATGATTATAAACTAATGTGTGTTTTTCTTAACACAACTCATCCCCCACCCAAGGACCCATGCTCAAACAAAACAAAGTCCTGAGGGCCCAACAATGATATTTGGGACAGCCCTACTATCCCAGGGGACTCGGGGGAGCCAATCCATTGCAGGGCACACTCGCTCACACACTATGGGGAATTTGAAAACACCCATCGCCTGTCTTCGGACTGTGGGAGGAAACCCGGAGGAAACCCATCAAGCACTGGGGGAGAACATGCAACCTCAAGAAACACAAACCAAGAGGACCCCTTGACCCTCGAGGCGCGAGACCGCGCTGCTAACCACTACGCCACCATGCTGCTAATCAGTATGTGAATGGGTTGGAATGGGTGTCGCACTCAGAGCTGCTAAGGTCGTGAGAACAGCTGTGACTTTCTTCTGTACATTTATAACAATGAGAACTTTCACACTTCTACTGTACAAGCCTCTGTGTAATAACGTTAAACACACTGCAGTTAACCGACACATGCAAGCCTGTCTGATTTGCCTATAGCAGCAGGAGGAGTCCGAGTACGTGCATGTGTGTGTGTGTGGTTTTCCTGTTATCTCAGTCACTTACATTGGCTGTAGTGCTGCACAAGCAGTGCTTATGACAGGAACTATAGCAGACAGCACCGCCTCCTCTGTGAGAGGACTAGTGCTCGATCCAGAACTCGTCTGACCTGCAACAAGAAAAAAAGCGTTTCATTGACACATTCTCTGTGCACTTTATATCTTTTGCCTTTCCTTTAGTGCCATCATGCATCTGTCGATATTATAAATACTGCATTATGCACCGTCCCGGCGGATGTCATTGCGGCTGCATCGTGGCCAATTCTTTTTCCACATCTGACTAATGACATACTACGACCCCTTTAATTTAAGTTCGCTCTACTAACACAAGTCGGTGAAAATCACAAACCGATGAAGATGTTGGTTACATGCCACAACTGAGGCTTCGAGATGATCGATGCTTTAGGAGACGGAAGCGGACATAATTAGAATTTTAACATTAAAGACAAGACTAGATAGACTGATGCTCATGACGGCATAAATGACGACTGTTCTGCTGTAAAAGAGTATATTATTGTTTACTAGCGCAAGTTCGCCTCGTTGAGAAAACTTTCTAAAACTGTTAGAAAAAAGTTTAAAAGGTTAAAGCTAAAAATAACCTGATCAGCTTTACTGTAAATCGGTGATATTATTATAATTATTATTTCAGATTAAAGCCCACGTACATGTCTGCCTGCGACTAAGATGAACCCCTTAACTATTTTAAAACTAATTTTACAAAATCTTGTTTGGCGTAACATTGCATGGTATTGGTTTCCACTGAAATGGATTGGTGGCTAAATATTTGTACAAAATGTACCTAGTTCATGGCAAGATTTTGAACCTAGTGTCATTTCATCTTATTACTACTGAGCTCCTAAAGGGACATGGGTGGGGGAAAAAAAATAAACGTTGCAAGAAAAAAAAAAAAAAATCCACCTGAAATAACATTCAGTTTGTACTCGGAGCTTGCCCTTTCCGTATTTTGGCACCATATTTATGGTGGTCTAAATTTTTTTTCCTCCTATGTCACATTTTTTTCCTTCTTGTGTCTCAAGTCCTGTTTTTTTTTTTTTTTCTTTCCCAGATTTTTTTCCCCCGCCAATTTTTTATTTTATTTTTCCTTTAACGGATTTTTTCCCCTCTTTCATGTCCCTTTAGGGGCTCCGTATATTACAATCAGTGGGAGGATATAGAAAAGTTTACACCTCAAAGTCGTATTTTTTTCGTTGTTAGACAAATACACTTCCTGTTCGGTTATCAGAGAGTCAATCGCAGATGAGAAATCGAAAGTAGATCGGATAAAGTTTAAAGTTTTGTCTTAGAACCACTCCGGCGCTTAAAAATTCATGCTGTTGAAAATATGAACTAATCCCGGTAAAAATATTCAGTTTGACTTTTCTAATTAATATCTATTGGTGCAGGTGTTTGTTTACATTGAGCAAGTAGCTTATTTTAGAGGAGATTATTAAATCCGGGACAAAACTGTTCATAACATTGCTTTTACTCAACATTTAGATTTCACTTATGGTGCAGGTTAAACTTCAGGCGGATATCTAAATACTGCAAAAGTTTTTTTTTTTTAAATTCTGTCCAGACAGTTGTGTGTGATGCTGGGACAAGATCTGATTGGACAGACAGACAGACAGACGGATCATTTCCTGGCCCTTCAAAGTATAAAAAGTAAAGATATTACTGAAAGAGCGAGTTCTGACCAATGTACAGACAAAACTTCTCTTTCATTTATACAGACATTTTATACTAACCGTTAACTTTGGGTGTGTTTATCAAGTGTAAAAGTAGTTTATATACTTACTATGCAACGCTGCATGCAGGGACAGGCCGAGTAGTCGTGGAATGACAACGTCGTGGAAAAAGTCACCGATTTCCGGCGTGTCCCGGGCGTGCTCGGCGATCCTCCGCAGGCTCCGGCACACCGAAATCACATCGTCTGATGAGAAACTGCTGCTGCCTGCACAAAGCGAGTCAGGATAAGAGTTCAGCATCGAGACATTATAAAGGAACTCATCAGCACTGGAATGAAAGACAGATTCAGCAGTATTTTATCTCGTCCTAATCCTAACTTGGTCTTTGACCTGACCTCAACTAGGAAACGTGTCCCGCTTGTCAGTCACTCACCACAATCTAAAAATAAACAGGTTTAATAAACAGGTCTGTCTCGCGCTCAAGGACGCTTTTACAAATCAATTCAAAAGGAAACCCAGGCAGATGGGGGGAAAAAAAAACAAAAAAAAAAGGCAGCACACAACAAACAATCCACCCAGGTGCATCGCTGTCATGGTGTTCTCAGGGCTGTGAAACTACCCAGCATGCTTTGCACTGCCCAGTTGCCCTTATCCTGAGAGACACTCTTTCATGGCTTCTTGAACTTATCAGGCCACATTTTACACCTTGTAAAGGGTCTGGGTTCGGTTCCCGCCTCGCGGTTTGTGTGTGTGTGTGTGGAGTTTGCGTTTTCTCCCGGTGCTTGCTGAATTTCCTCCGGGGAACTCCGGTTTCCTCCCAGATTTCAAAAACATGCAGATTAGGGTTATTAACTGGCACTCCCCAATTGTCCGTAGTGTGTGAAGGCAGTATGAATGTTGACCAGAGGTCCTACCCCAATGGGAATAAATACAACAACGGTCACCACTGGCCTCCACAGGCCCTAGTTGGACTACAGAGCTTCCTAGATGGCTGGACGAATAGTAGTATTATTACAACTGTTCACTTTTTATCCATGACCGACATCAACTATGAAAATACTAGCCATCTTGATATTTACGAAAAACTGATAGAGTGGGACCTTGGATTGCGAGGACCTTGTTAAAGGAGCGAGGTCTTGATATACGAGTACTGTAGTACTTATGATCACAACTGAACCAATGGTTCTTCTCTTTCTCTACTGCGTGCTGTGGGATTGTGGGTAATCGTCTCCCATGCTCAGTCTCAGTGCGTCACTCGTATAGTCAGCATCCGTGCGCTGTTTGTTATAACATTGTGACCACGTGCGAATTAAGCTTTATTTATTTATTTATTCATTCATTCTTTATGTTGTGTCCAAGTGTAGTTTGTGTCAAGTGTCTGTTCTTTAGTAACTGTTCTGCAACAATGACCTCCGTTAAAAAAAAAAACAAAAAAAAAAACAAGATTAAAGAGGCTGTAGCAGTGTGGGAGATGAGTCTATTTAACAACAATGTGATGTCACATTTACGCGAAATCCTCAAAAGGAGCCAAAAGCAGGTGTCACTAGAGAGGTTCCTTGTTAAAGATGGCAGTATCCAGTGTCTCTGACTCTCTGTCACAGTGTGTGTGTGTGTGTGTGTGTGTGTGTGTGTGAAATTCATCCTACACCCCCCCCCCCCTTCTCCCCCTTTCCTCCCTCATCTCACACCTCTTAGGTCACGATTCTTTTCAAAAGTACGGTGCAGGTTAATTTCTTTTATTTTGACTTTATATTTTGTATTAATTATATTTATTTGAGTATTTTTGGGTTGTGGAACAAATCAACAGAGTTTCCATTATTTCTTTGATATACGAGTGCTTTGATATACAAGCACACTTCCGGAACAAATTACGCAGCGTATGCTCGCAATCCAAGGTTTAACTGCATTATTCTGAAAAAGATAATTAGCAACATCACTATATGCTATTAAAAAATAAAAAATAAAAACATTCCTGGCTCGTCCGTCCCATGTACGAGAGCGCTGTGTACCTTTGTGTGCGGCGGCTAAGACCTGAAGCAGTACGGGCGCGCTCTCCTGCACCAGACTGAGCTGAGAGGAGATGAAGGCGAGGGCCGTCACGCTGCGCTCTCGGGCTGCTGCTTTGCTCCGAATCGAGGCGTCGCCCTCGGACACGGGTTCTGTTAAAAGATGCTCGAGTTAAATCGAGTGCAAAGCTCTTAAAATCAGGTCAGAGAGCTTCGCGCCTACCTGTGAAAATTACATCCTTCAGTCTCGGGACCATTCGGGAAGCGAAGACGGCCGGGTGGAGACGAGCCAGAGATGCCGCACAGTCTGTTACCGCCGAGCTGAAAGGGTGAGGAACATTTCATTCAGTCAAGCTCGGATAAACACGAATCACGCTGAACTCTGGTTCCGTATCTTACCCGAGCTGTGCGTCGTCTTCTTCTACGACGAGCCTCGTCAGGTGATCCACTGCTAGTTCGACATCCGTCTCTGTTAACAGGCCTTAAAGGAGGAAAAAACAAAGAGGTTTTATTTTTGATATACAGTCTGTGTTTAGAGAATTTGATTGGGGAAGGTTTTGATCTCATGAAGTATTTCATGTCAATTCTAATTTTGAATCTATATTAATTAATTAAATCAATTGGAAAAATGAACCTATATCACTTATTCATCCATCTCATCCTGTTAAGGAGTCGCAGGGAAGCCTGGAGCCGATCCCAGGAGACTGGGCGGGATACACCATCAGTTTGGGAATTTGGGAACGCCAATTACGGTCTTTGAACTGTGGGAGGAAACGGGAGGACACCAGAGGAAACCCACCAATCACAGGGAGAACATGCAAACTCTCCGCACACAGACCCCGACGTAGGGTCGAGGGTTCGATTCCTACAGGTGTGAGGTGCAAAGTTTAGCCCTTAAGCTTTTGCACAATATGATTTATCTATTATTATTATTATTATATATATATTTTTAAATAATAAAAGTTCTGTAATTTCTTTATTATTCATGTGCATGCACGTGTATGTACTGTATCAACACTAGTGCTCAAAAGTTTGGGATCACTTGCAAATTTCTTTGTTTTTGTTTAGTGATTTATTGCCTACATTCTACAACAATACTTGAGATTCTAAAACTATAAAATAGCACATATGGAATTAGATAATTATGTAGCAACAACAGTCAGTCGTTATTTTAAGACATTTTACAGTCAGCTGTTCTGGAACAGCGCTTGCGAGAACAGTATTGTATCAAGTGCATTTCCAAAACCCATCAAGCTCCGTGATGAAACCGTCTCTCATGAAGACCTTCCCAGGAAAGCAAGACCAAAAGTTACCTCTGCTGCAGAGGAGAAGTTCATTTAGAGTCACCAGTTACCTCAGAAATCACCAATTAACCTCAAAAATCACCTCAGATTAGAGTCTTTATGAAGGATTTACAGATCATAAGTAGCAGATACATCTCAATATCAACAGATCAAAGGAGATTATTGTGTATTTTGGATAAACGACTTCAGCGTTGTTTTACAAAGTGGGAAGAAATAAAAATCAGGAACGACCATCAAGTTAGAAAGTGATTGCAAACATTTGAGTGGTAGTGTGTGTGTGTGTGTGTGTGTGTGTGTATTCACCCACCTGACTGCTGTCCCAGAGTGGCAAGAACTTTCGTAGCCGTGACTTGGAGAGATGCGTTCGATTCAGACAGAGCAGAAAACACCACGCTGCTTAGAGACTTTTGGAACGGGAGCAGCACACTGTCCTCTGAGCGCGGTTCAAACATAAAGCAGGAGAAAGAACACGTCATTTACACCTTATGGTTGTTGGATTCTAATTTAAAAATCTCATTTTCTAATCGGTCAGAAGGTGATGATTTATTTATTATTATTATTATTATTATTATTTATTTATTTATTTATTATTTTTACAAGAGCAGCTCTGAAAATAGTGCTGTTTACGAAATTACATGTCTTGTGTTTCTGTTTCTGGAATGAGTCTCCAGTGTCAGCTCTTTATAACTTTTAGATGTAACCATGTTTAATCGGCTTTAATTAAGACCGGGGGTAGGTGGTGTCTGGCGGAGTAAGGACTAAGGAAGGTCTTAGTATTTATAGTTTACAAACAGTATGTAAACGATGAAAGAAATTAAACGAAACATTAAATTACTTAATTCTTTAACAAAAAAAAAAAAATTACAGCTGACTATTTCCTAAGGTATATCAGTTTTATCAGTTTTATATATATAAAATGCAATATATTATATAGTAACATATTAATATAATATACTTACAATATCTTACAATATAGTCACAATATCTTACATTTTTGTGCAATAACATCATTTTAAACAGTGCAATATTATCCTAGTGCAATTTTGTCTGAAAGTGTAACTATTTTATTTATACACTGAACTGTCCACACATTTTTTTACACTGCTATGACCATGTCCCCACTATGGGATGAATAAAGGTTTATCTTATCTTATTAAATGTACGTGTATAAGTGTTTTATCTCAACTTAAACCTTATTAAAATGCAGTATAAATGAACAGCCTACAAATTTACAGTATGAAACACACACACACACCTCGTTCTGCAGGCTGGCTCCTCACCGTGGGCTGAATGAAACCTTGCAACACCTCCAACAGAGTGCGCCGATGAGCACACTACACACACACACACACACACACACACACACAATAATACATTATAGTATTGTGGCAATTATTCTGACTTATTTGCTTATAAGCTTAAAAGTGAAAACATACTTTAATTCTGGTCTAAAAAGTAAAAATTAAAAACTATTCGTTTGAACATATGAATAGTATAGTATGTATAATAGTATGATCATATCATCACAGACAATTAGTTAAAGAAAAAGGTAAATTAATTCATGTACGTGTTTCACATGTGAGATATAAAACGGACCTGAGTTCTGGAGTTGTACTGCTCGAACAGCGCAGGCAGCACCACCGCCGTCACGATGAGGCTCGCCCTGTAGGAGGCGCCACTTGCAGCCTGCAGCAGCTTAGCACTGGGCCACACCAGCTTTAGATCCGGCTCACACAGATGGTGCTGACAGTCTGAGAGAGAGAGAGAGAGAGAGAGAGAGAGAGAGATGGAGTGGGTAAATTGGGTCATTCTGATGAGTGATGAGCCGTGATGATGCTTCTTACTAAACAGATGGCTCTCTGGATTAAACCGAGGTTCATCTTCATAATAAGAGTGTGCGATAATTACAAGCTTGGTTATTTGACAAAGAAAAAACAACTGGTTGTTTTGTGATGTTTATCGGTAAGGGTTAAAAAATAAACTTGCCTTTAAAAATGTCACCTACTGTATTTCACCAATTCAAGGTCACGCTTCAAGTCATTTTTAGACATGCAGATGGTCTGTGGTCAATAGTGTGTGTGTTTGAAGCAAAATGTGAAGGGGGGAAAATCTTGCTTTTTGTATTTTTGTGCATTAATTTACTGGCTCAGGCTTAAACAAGCCAATACAATAATGATTCCCCCCACTGTGACCTGATATAAGCAGCAGATCATTTACTTAAACACTGAAACGGTGCATTCTTCTGCTTAATCCAGATAAGACAGAAGGTTCTAGTCATAGGACCGCATACAGCTAGAAGTA
>JAOVVA010000054.1:21965745-21978314 GCA_028565275.1 Leiocassis micropogon
GCAGAGGATAGGGTTAGGTGGAGGCAGATGATTCGCTGTGGCGACCCCTGAAAGGGAACAGCCGAAAGACAAAGAAGTTACCATAAAGCGAGGAAAATGGTGGCTGCTGCTCCTGTTTTTGCTTTAAACAAAACTTTTGCTAGTGTGGTCAAAAAAACTTTCAAGAAAATTGATTGCCAGACAGATATCACCTGGATGCTTAAAGATAAACACCAAACCATTGACATAATAATCCCCTCCCAAAGTCAAAGAATACAGGAGTCCAGAGCGGACTCCTCAAATATTACTCAATCAAAGGGTAATACTTCAAAAACGAAACAAATTTAAGATGGCCCTAGACCAACTAGTTGCTCAACTTCCATCTCCCTTTATCTTAATGGGAGAGTTAAATAGCCATAACTACTTTTGGGGTAGTAATCACTGCAATGTAAAAGCAAAGAAGATTGAAGATTTTATTGAAAACCATACCCTGTGTATTTTAAATGATGGATCAAATACATATCTACACCCAGGACATGGAACATACTCCGCAATCGACTTAACAATTTGTCAGCCTGAACTTTTTTTAGGTTTATTATGGAAAGTACATCATGATCTATGTGGAAGTGACCATTTCCCAATTATTGTTACTATCAAAGGAAGAGAAGAAGTAGTAAAAGTACAAAGATGGCAAATAAAAACGGCAAACTGGTATCATTTTCAAATTATAACAAATCTCCCTGCTATGAAAGATTTGCTGAATTCTCAGATTATAGCCCAGATGCTATGCAGAACTTTAGAGAAACTCTTATATCTGTAGCAAAAACTACAGTCCCAAGAACATCTCTAAGTAAAACATCTAAACGAATCCCATGGTTCAATGAGGGGTTTAAGGAGGCTATAAAAGAGAGGAAAAAGGCCGAAAGACATTTCTTCAGATACCCAACAACAGCAAATCTTATCAAACTTAAAATGAAGAGAGCACAAGCAAGATGAACCATAAATGAAGTCAAAAAGGAAAGCTGGAGAAGATTTGTTTCCAACATGTCAGCAATTACTCCACGTAAAATATGGAATTTGATACGAAAAATGAAAGGAGAAAACAATGGTCCACAAATACAACACATCAAACAGAATAATTCGATCTGGACATCAAAAGAAGATCTTAAACTTCTCAACATTTTTAACTCTATCTGGATATCAGGAAATATTCCATCTGCTTGGCATGAAGCAGAAATAATTCCTATCCCAAAGCCAGGAAAAGACCATAACGATCTTTATAGGTATCGCCCTATTGCTTTAACCAGTTGTCTATGCAAAACAATGGAGCGGATAGTCAATGACCGCCAGGTCTGCGTACTGGAATCGAACATCGCATAAATAATCCCCAGTGTGGATTCAGGAAAGGATGAAGCACTACAGAGCACCAGGTGTGTCTTGAAGGCTATATTCATGATGCTTCATTAGGAAAGAACATGCCGGGGCCGTATTTTTTTTATCTAGAAAAGGCCAATGACAACATGGAAACAAGGAATTTTAAATGATTTGTATCAAATTAATTTTGTTTACCTATTTTTATTCAAAATTTCTTATTTGAAAGATTTTTTTAGAGTCAAAGTAGCAAACACATTATCAGAACTACACAAACAAGAACTTGGAGTACCTCAAGTTTTATCTGTAACACTTTTTAGTGTTAAGATTAATAGTATTGTTAAAAACATTGGTTCTGATGTTCTTTGTAGTCTGTATGTAGATGATATCTGCATTTGCTACAGAAGCAAGAATATGATAACTATTGAGTGGAAAATCCAACAGAAGATAAACAAAATACAGTCTTGGTCAATGCAGAATGGCTTCAAGTTCTCACAAACAAAAAAAACGTCTGCATGCATTTTTGTCAGCTTCGGACACTGCCGAATGGGGAGCAGACAGTTCATCTTAGATAAATATATATAGAACTTTTATTCGATCAAAACTGGGTTATAGAAGTATAATTTATGGTTCAGCCAGGAAATCATATGTACGCCTTCTGGACACTGTACATCACCAAGGCATGCGACTGGCATTAGGAGCCTACAGAACATCACCAATCCAAAGTCTATATGTCAAAGCTAATGTACCCTCCTGAATATACAATCAAACCTAGAACAAATAAGGAAAATCCAGCATATCCAGCAGTCTTCACAAATCAATAGAAACCAAACTCTATCCGCCCACTTGGTTTACGTATTAAAACACATTTAGAGAACCTGAAAGTTGACTTGAACATCTTAGAACAGACACATTTTTGCAGAATTGCTCCATGGAATCTCAAAAAGCCTAACATCTATCTGGATCTAGGAAAAAAAAAACAGAAGTTTAAAACCCATCCGAACAAATATCACCTGCAGTTTCTGGAAATGAGAGGAAAATTACCACAGCATACCCCAATATACACGGATGGATCAAAATCAGGAAATAAAGTGGCAGCAGTTTTTGCAACAAATCTACTACAGCAGGGTTTACGCATCTCAGACCAAAGTTCAATTTTTACTGCAGAAGCAAATGCTCTGCTTATGGCTTTGAAATTCATTGAAACCACATCACGAAAGGATTACCTAATAATAACAGACTCAAAACCATGTCTCCAAGCATTAGAAAATATTAAAACGGATCATCCAACAATCGTGGAAATCCTAACCAAGTTATCATTCCTAGAAGCCAATACTTTACATAATTTTCTGTTGGATACCTGGGCACTCAGGAATCCCTGGTAATTCCTGGAAAGCAGACAAAACTGCCAAAGAAGCATTATCTAAAAAAACAATCAAATGCTTTATACCCTTCACAGATTTAAAGCCAATTTTAAATGTTTGTTGTTGTTTTTGTTGGTCTTTCGGCTTCTCCCGGCAAGGGGTCGCCACAGCGGAATACCCAGTCCGCACTACAACTTGGCACAGGTTTTACGCCGGATACCCTTCCTGACGCAACCCTCCCATTTTTATCCGGGCTTGGGACCGGCACTGCATCCAGTGGCTGGGGTTTGGGCACTGACTGGGAATCGAACCCGGGCCTTCCGCATGGCAGGCGAAACACCTACCACTGAGCCACCAGCGCCCTTAAAGCCAATTTTAAATGAATAAATCAAAAAATAAAAAATAAATGGCAACCACAATGGGAACAATGCTCAAATAATAAACTATATGAAATAAACCCCGATGTTGGATCAAGACATACATGTCCTTTTAAAAATCACTGGGATCAAGTGACTTATACAAGATGCAGGATAGGACACTCAAAAGCAACACACATTTTTCCTGTCAAGAGAAAACCCACCACAATGTTTATCATGCAGAACCCTTCTGTCCATCAAACATCATATATTTAATTTGACTGTAATTCTTTTACTCCTTTATGGAACTTGTTTTATTCTGTTGACACACACAGTTTTTAAACAAGAAAATCCCAATGTAGTTTTAAAGTTCTTATTATATAAAATAATTTTAAACATCATCTTCAGTTTTAATATTGAATAACAAAAATGCTTCTCGCCATGAATATAGCCATAGAAGCTGGCACGGCGTTAAAAAAGAAAGAAAGAATATCATAGGGAAGAGACCCACTGGGACTGGATTTTTGTGCATGGAAAGTCCCAAGTTAGTCAGCAGCTCCAGAAATATTCACACCATCCTGTCTGATACCGCTATCCACACAATGATCAAAGTCACAGAGAGCACTTTTATCTTCATTCTAATTCATCCAGACATACCACAGTCATGATGGAGAGAGAACATGGTACATCCGGTGCATCCAGTGGCTTATACTGTAATACATATAAAAATATAAAACATATAAATCATAAAAATTATTACAGGTAGGTTAGACCAACAGAATCATTTGTTTGTATTCACAGCAAGTTCAGAGTTTTGAATCTGATTAAAAAAAAAAAAAACCAAGATAGTGCTATTAATCTGCCCATAATACTTCGAGTTCTGGTTTTTACTCACAATCTGTTAACCACTGCGAAATATATCTAGCACAGTTTTCTTTATTAGTCGAAGATAATAATCCTCTCGTTTGAGTCGAAAAATCCCAATCTGACTCGCAACTATTAAGGTTGACCCAGTCCATATATGGTTCTCAAAATGTACATCACGTGTAAAAAGTGTACACTATGTTGCTGAAAGTATTCGCTCGCCGGACTTCACATGCATATAAACTTGAGTAACATCCAAGTCTTAATCCATAGGGTTTAATATGATGTTGGTTCACCCCTTTATAGCTATAACAGCTTCAACTCTTCAGGGAAGGCTTTCCACAATGTTTGTGAGCAGAGAGTTTTTATTTCCTTGAGTGCGATTTCCTTAGTTTTTGGCCACATGATGGCAGTGTGAGGAAAGGGGACACAGATTTAGTCAAGTGGATTGGTATGCCTTTACATTGTATATTCGTGTCAAAGGCGTACAAGACAAACTTTGTCGGACTTAAGAACAAATTCGACTTAGGAACGTTCTCCTGGAACGGAACCTCTTCGTAAGTCGGGGACGACCTGTACTGGTTTTAATGTTATGGCTGATGAATGTATACAAACTGTGTGGAATTTGTATTCGATGAGTCTATTATGGGATTTGCATTGTGCTTCCATGTTGTGATAATGATGTCATCTGATAAATCGTGCTAACAGTTCTACGCCTGTTGTTGTTGTTGTTCCACCACAGCCCGTAATGAACCTCTGAAGAAGGACAAGCCCAGGTGGAAGAGCGACTATCCCATGACGGAAGGCCAGCTGCGCAGTAAGAGAGACGAGTTCTGGGACACCGCGCCGGCTTTCGAGGGCCGCAAGGAAATTTGGGACGCGTTAAAAGCGGCCGCCGTGGCCCTGGAATGCAACGACCACGAGTTAGCTCAGGCCATCCTGGACGGAGCCAGCGTCACACTACCACACGGTGAGAGAATCCAACCACGTCTGTAAAATGTCAGCATGTTTTCTGCGACATATACAGTTAAGATTTCAGCTCGTGTCTTTCTTCCACAGGATCTCTGACTGAGTGCTACGACGAGCTTGGCAATCGCTACCAGCTACCCGTTTACTGCTTGGCCCCGCCTGTCAATCTGATCACCGAGAGGAGCGAAGAGGAATCCGTGCCGGACAACGCGGACGCCCAGACGGCCCCGAAGAAGGAGTTCCAGCTCAAGGTGCGCCTCTCGACGGGCAAGGACGTCCGCCTGAGCGCCAGCATGTCTGATCCCGTAGGCCTGCTGAAGAAGCAGCTGCAGGCCCAGGAGGGCATCGAGGTGGCGCGTCAGCGCTGGTTCTTCTCTGGGAAACTCCTCACGGACAAGACACGCCTCCAGGACACCAAGATCCAGAAAGACTTCGTCGTCCAGGTCATCGTGAATCAGGCAGATTAATTAAAGCCAGACAGGACCGAATGGCGAAGAGAACACAGGAAGCTTTTATTTTATGAGAAGAAAAAAAAAGTGATTTCTCTGCCTATTTTGTCTTTTTTTTTTTTTTTTTTTAATCTCACAGAAATGATAGTCAAGAAGAAAGATGGACGTCGTGTGCTGCTTTAATCTTCTACTCTACAAAATGTAACTCGAGTCTGACCATCACTGTACCTTTTTTGCTGAATCCTTACGCTGGTTCTGTTTTGTTTGGACGGACGCTCTGACTCGTGAAACATGAAAGTCAAAGTGAATTTAAAAAAAAAAAAAATCTTTTTTTCTTTGTGTGTGTGAGAGAGATCTGCACATAAGAGCCTCTTTAAAACTCACCAGGTGGGAAAAAAAAAGGGATCGTTAAAAGAAAGTGGTTAAAATGTCTACGCTTGCTCGAGCGAAGTGCCAACGTGAATGAGTTTTTAAAAAATAAAAGCACATATAATCGACTTCTCGACTGTGATTCTGGAAAATGCTTTAAATTTCGAGGATTGTGTCGACCCATGCAGTACCTCAAGCGCTCCCGCTCCTGATGATATCTCAAGGTCTTTTATTTCTTCTCTCGATATGTATCCTTTTTTTTTTTTTTTTGTAGACTACAGGAACTCGAGCTTCATTTGCACACTTTGCTTATAAAACGTATAAGCGTCTATGTGTATCGTGCGCCTTTTAACAGGAGAAAAGCTATTCTTATACGCTGATTTGTTCTTTAGGTGTGCCTATCTGTACCAGGCTCCTCGATATATAAAATCATTTTGTTTTGGTTTTTCTTTCTTTAATTTTTTTTAAATAGTGGCTGGCCCCACAAAACTTGTATCCCGTTTGAAAATTCAGAGCAAAAGGCACAAGTTTAACTATGCAATGTCTTGTGTGCAAAAACAGTACAAAGATTAACCCTTTCACCGTACACTAGGTGTCTGTAGTGTGTGTGTGTGTGTGTGTGTGTGTGTGTGTGTGTGTGTCTCTACTATGGCTCACACATGTATTTCAGTGTATGCTGTGGGAGGAGACAAAGAAGAGCAGGTTCGTAAATATTTAGGTAAGTGCAGTCTAAGACATATATACGAAATAGATTTATGATGCAATGCGTCCTAGTGGCTTAAGGTTTTATTAACATGATCAGTTTCCTTATATTCGTTTTACTGAAACAGTCAGGATGATAAAAAAATAAATAAAACAAACACATTTGGGACACTCTGTTCGGCCTTATCTCTAATGGAAATGGGCAGAAAAGTAGTTCCTTAGTAAAAACCAGCAGGGTAGGACAGGGTAGGACAGGGTAGGCATGGACAGGGGTGGGGTGGATAGGCTGGGTTGGGGGTCTGAGGACTGTTTAAAACAAACAAAGCACAAGTATTTGGCCGCTTAGGTGTGTGGGCAACCTTAAGAGAGACTCTGAGGTCAAAATTATACAAAAACAATCCTTTTAAATGTTAAAAAAAAAAAAAGTAATACTTTATTATACCAGTAACCCCATGAGGGCGTTGGTTGAGGGTCGAAGTTTTACACTTTAGAACACAAACTGTACAACAAGCCATAATTTCGTAAATTCGTGATATCAAATTAGTGATAAAGTGGCTTATATGTTGTTGTTTTTTTTTGTTTGTTTTTGTTTTTTTGGTTTTTTTTTAAATGTCCTGACCTTGAACAATCTTTAGGCTTCCTGTGAAACACGATATAAAATATTACAAGCTCACGGCCTCCTTATGACCTGAGACACTTATTTTTCTTTTTGTTCGTCTTTATCTGCTATTTTTTTTAAATCAAGATTACACTAGACAATAAGATCAGGATTTAAAATTTAAGGTTTAAAATTAGGATTAATATGTCAGGGCCCTTAAAACCAGGACCCTTCCTCTCTCATTCTCTGTCTTTTTTTTAATTATTATTAATATTTTTACTTCAGACATGCACACATGAGCCTGCTGTACAATACCAGTACGGTTACTGCCTAATGAGAGGGTGTACTGCCCTATAATCCTACTGAATCTCCACCTGATCAGTGACCCGTCATTTATGTCCTCGTTCATGCTGTTTTATTTTTTATTAAACTTTAAGAAATGGAGAACTGGGCTGCCTGAGGCCGCCGTGTTGACTGACTGTGGCCTGCTGTTCAAACAGGTCCGATGGGTTCCTGACGATAAACAGAATCCTAAACCTTCATGTTATGGCAACAGACCTAAAAGCTTCACTTTTTATTTTTTTATTTTTTTTTTTTAAGTAGTCAGCATTTTAGATTATTGAGCAGTGACCTTCTTCTTCTTTAGTCTTTTCTCTAAGGTTTTAAGTACCTGATCATACAAAACAAAAAATGATGTTTGGATATTGTTTAGCATTGTTTTCATAATCATGTGGTACCACGTTGGTATTCATGTTAAAAATGAAGTGTAAAAACAATGTGTTGGAACGGTGTGAGATAATCCGAGAATGTCTAGAGCAATCCATGAAGGATGTCCATCGGTCACGTGTACACCTGTGTTTTAGCCTTAATGAATTCTCGAGGTCACTCACAAGCGCATACTTTGTTTTTAAGAATGTTTTAGGACATGTCCTGTCTTGCGTAGATGCAGTACATGCTCATGGCTGATCGTTACAGCCTGTGGAGGATCTCGTCTCCTGACTGTTCTAACGTGTTACGAGGTTTAACAAGCTCCACGTTGTGAGTGAAATCCTAACGGAGCTGCTCCTTAAAGCCATGGATACTCCTCTCCATTTTTGTTTCTTCTGACTGCTTTTCAAAAAGTTAGTTTGAAGGAAGTCCTTCCCATAACAAGCGTCCGCATCGTATACCCCGTAAGCCATCGTTCTCTTCTGAAGCCTGCTGTTGTTTTTGGGAAGGACGAGGAGAGAGACTGTCCCAATTTTAAAGACTTTTCTAAATCTCTAAATATCTGTATATTGAGAATTTTAATTTTAAACGTGTATGTGGTATAGAATGTTTACACGTAAGCAACCCTTTGTGATCATTTATAAGCCTTTTCTTCCTCACAGATATTTTAAGTATGAATAAAATCACTCCAAAAAAAAACAAAAAAACGTTTTGTCATTTCTGTGTTTGTATATTAATTTTCTTCTGCTGCTTCAGTGTTTTTAAATCTTTTTGTCAGGTGTTACTCTGGTATACTGAAGTATAATTACAAGCCTTTCATAATTGTTAAAGGCTTTTATTAACAATTACATTACATTTTTTAAGACCTCTTCAATTCTCCCTGGTGTGCCGTCACTCAACTTGTGGGTCACATCCTGACTGATGGCGCAGCCCATTCTTGTGTAATCAATGCTTGGAGTTTGTCAGAATTTTTGGGTTTTTGTTTGTCCACCCGCCTCTTGAGGATTGACCAAAAGTTCTCAATGGGATTAAGGTCTGGGGAGTTTCCTGGCCATGGACCCAAAATGTCCATGTTTTGTTCCCCAAGACACTTAGTTTTCACTTTTGCCTTATGGCGAGGTGCTCCATCATGCTGGAGAAGGCGTTGTTCATCACCAAACTGTTCTTGGATTTTTTTGGAGAAGTTGCTTTTCTTTATCCATGACTGTGTTCTTAGAAAAAACTGTGAGTGATCCCACTCCCTTGACCAAGAAGCAACCCCAGACATGAATGGTCTCAGGATGCTTTACTCTCGGCATGACGCAGGACATCATCAATGCTTGTAATTATACGTCAGTATTATACCAGAGTAACATCTGACAAAAAGATCTAAAAACACTGAAGCAGCAGACTTTGTGGAAATGAACATTTGTGTCATGCTTAAAACATTTGGCCACGGCTGTACGCTCAGGTATTTGGGCGTTGACGCACTTTATTGAAAGTTTGCTTCTAGGCACCGACACCAGAAGGGATTGAAAATGAAGAAATCAAGAGATGTTGCGAGTGCAGACTTTCACCTTGAATTCAAGAGGTTTGCGAACTGCATGTGTTTTTAACACAGTCCCACCATTTTCATTTACATTTTATCCAAAGTGCTTTGAAGTTTCCATCATTGGACGGATCCTTACACTGGGTTTTCACTGGATAATCATGCAACACGTCCTGTAGTTTGCATCATTGGTTTGCATTGTGTGCTAAACCTTCTGTATTTACATACATTAAAGTGTCTGATGCTGTAGACTTTGATGATGATGATGATACGCCTACTGTACCTCCTCCAGAGTGTTCTGGGCTTCGGGGAGATGTCGGCACAGATCCTCTTCTCTGAGGATAGAATTCTCTACTGATTTCACTCTATTTAGCCTCCAAGGCTTTTGGTGTTGCTCTGCTCATCAGTGCTTTTCTTCTTTTAAAGGTTTTTAAAGTTTCTGCTTTCTCTGATGAGCCTGTTTCTGTTCCTTTTTTTTTTTTTTGCCTAATGATTGTATATGACTTCTGTAATACTGACTTCATTTCACTGGCTCCGTACATTTGCTTTGCACAATGACAGTCTAGTCTAATCTAATCTAATTAAATCTATTGAGTGTTCTGTAATTCTGCAAAAAAAAGATTTTTTTTTCTCTTAAATGGCTGTAATTCTTAGAGAGTAAAGTCGAAAGCTTACACTTCAAAATTCGACTTCATTCAAATGTATTGTGGTGGTGTACAGAGGCAAAGTTGCACACACTGGTTTACTGTCCAAATACTTATGCACCTTAATACATACCAGCTCAAATGTGTCCTTGGAGGGGAAAAAAAAAAAAAAAACCTTGAGTTTCCTTTTCTTGTGTTACATTTCACTGCCATCTAGTGTTGTCTAAAAACCAGTAAATTTGAAGGTTTTAAACTAATTCTATGATCACTGCACCATGTAGCTCATGTAACTGCTAAAATATTAAACTAGCATTCATTTAGAAAATTATATTTATTTACTTTCAATTATTTTCTCACCCACTCATCGTCTATACTGCTTTATCCTGTATACAGGGTTACCGGGGGCCTGGAGCCTATCCCAGGAGACTTCGAGCATGAGTACCTTGGAAAGGGTGCCAATTCATCACAGGGCACACACACACGCACACAATTTGGGGTCAGCATTTAGCCTAATCTACCCGCTGGAAACTCCCCAAGCATGGGGAGAACATGCAAACGCCACATACACAGACCCCGAGGCAGGAATCGAACTCGAACCCAAACCCTTGAGGTGCAAGGCAACAATGCTAGCCACTATACCACTCTGCAGGCAAAATTATTAGATTTTTTTTTAAATATTTGTAATAATTTAAAAAGTTTGTACTCTCAAAGCAACCTCATCAGTCATCGTCATGGCACCAAAATATAATTAAAAACAAAAATCCAAAAATGTTTAAAGATGCAACGTCCTGATAAACATGTGTGACTTGTGGAATGGCCCAAACATTTCACTGGGGTGAAAGCCTTCAATTAACAGGGTTAAAGGAGTAATGTGTGACACCACTAACAAGCACATTCTTCATAACATATACTGTGTACTTGATGCCTTTTTTTTGACATCACTCAAAAAAAAAAAAAAATGGTACACAACCAAAGCACCTCCAGGGTCTGGGTTTGATTGCCGCCCCGGGGTCTGTGTCACGGGAGTTTGCTTGGTGGGTTTCCTCCAGGTTTCCTCCAACAAGCTAAAAAAATGTAGTTTAGGTTAATTGGCATTCCCAAATTGCCCGTAGTGTTGAATATGTATGCGCCCTCCAGTTGATTCGCACCCAATCTGCCTCATGCCCCAAGTCTCCTGGGATAGGCTCCAGGCCCTCCCGTAACCTGTATACATGATAAACCGGTATAGATTAATAGCAAGAGTGAGTGAAGAGCCTTTTAGTTTTCCGAGCCCAAGGCCTTTCCACTTCCTGTCAGTGATGATGGCTGGCTACAGCTGGTAGCTTCATCGTGCAACATAAAAGGCAGTTATTTGACATCATCGTATAATTGACCAACACGGTTCCACAATGGAAAATTCCAGGGAGCTGCGGACAGATCTGAGGATGGTGGGTTTACATAAATCAGGAATGTCTCTCTGAACAACCTTGGATTCCAGATCCAGTTTGTTGTACGCAAGTGCAAGTTATTAGAAGGTGGAGTTGCTTTGTCCAGGTCTTGAAGAAGACCCAAACTATCACCCTTAGCCAAGATGAAATTGGTTCAAATGATGAGGAACCACCGAAGCACAGGTCTGCTATGAACTGGAAGCTGCAGGAACACCAGTGTCACTAGGTACAGTCAAGCCGTGGACTGAAGGTCTGCCATCCAGGAAAGAAGCTCCTGGACTAAACTGGACATCTTCAAGCTTGACTAAAGTTCACAGCTGTCCACATGGACAAAGAAAAATGCTTCTAAAGGAAAGTTTTGAGCAGAGGTATGTTTGGAGGAGTAAGGGGTGGAGGAGGGGATTTAACCCCACAAACAATGTATCTACTTTCAACATGGTGGTGGTAGCATCATGCTTTGGGGCTGTTCTGCCAGTGGAACTGGTGGCATTTCACAAAGTGGATATAATGGTAGATGAAAAAGAGGTCTCGGGAGTTCTTCAGTTTAACCTCAAGGTATCAGCGAGATGAAAACCTGGTCAAAATTCAATGTTTTGTCAGGACAATATTCCCAGAGTCACGTTAAAGCTGATTGTGGAATAAATAAAGGCAGGCTAACTGGACTTTTGGAATCTCAATTTAGGTCCATATTAGGAAACCAACAAATGTATTCGAGCATGACCGGTTTTGCCAAAGAACGGTGGTCAAATATCCAGTCAAACTTCTGCTAAAAGCTTGTTGATGGCCAGCATACTGTAAGTAGCTGCTAAAGGTGAAATGTACAGTACTGGGTGTATGGGTATATAGTTTTGACCTTGTGTGCATAGTTGTAACCCGCAGCAAATTCTTTCTTCTATTAAGAATTCATGTTGTACAACCTGTCTGTCCCAGAACAAGACCAGTTCAAAAACTCCATGTCCTGTAGTTTTTAGAGCTCAGTATTTCCAAGATATCCATGTTCATGACGAGTGTATTGAAAATTCTGTGTGTTACTATCCGTAAGAAGTGTGGGCGCTTCCCAGTTCATCGTAAAAGTGTTCACTGGGATCGTTCACCTTTACAAACATGTCCGACAAAGCTAAGGAAAAATGTTCTGCTGATTAATTTACTGTTCTCCCAAGCTGGTGTGAATTTGCACGTTATGTAGTCATGATGCTGCCTTATGAGTTTTCCCCATGGTCCTGGAAAGACAAAAATGTTTT
>JAOVVA010000054.1:21978414-21993049 GCA_028565275.1 Leiocassis micropogon
TGTGAATTTGCACGTTATGTAGTCATGATGCTGCCTTATGAGTTTTCCCCATGGTCCTGGAAAGACAAAAATGTTTTTAATAAAACCTTTTCTTTCTTTTTTTTTCAACAAATGCCTTCTTCACTTTTCAACAACTGGGAACAACTGGGCCAGAGATAAGAGATTGAAATTGTGTCAAAAAAAGTGAACAAAAATTGTATAATTAAAAAAGCGTAAATAAGTGAATTTAAAATTACAAACCAAAAGCATTAAACACACAAACAAAAATGTTTTTCAGTTTTGCTGCTGATTTTTTTTTTTTTTCCACAGCAGGAAATCTCTTCCCCTCTTAAGCACCTAGCAGTGATTATAGTAATAATAATAGTTGAAGATTATACTGCTTTTTATCAAAAAAAAAAAAAAAAAAAAAAATAAGAATTCAAACAACTGGCCAATGAGGACACAGCTCTGTAACTACTGCCGAAAAGAAATCCTGGCCAATGAGGATGTAGCACTTTAATACCTGCCCAATAGCAGCAACACAATTACCCAAAGACCCACCTGCCCAGGCGATGTGTGTGTGTTTCAGAAGGCCAAATGGAAAAATCAGCAGTGAATCTGAAAAACTGCAGTGAAACGCAAAACTAAGGAGCAAAAAATTAACTGTAATGAAATAAAAAATGAAGAGCGAAATCGGAAAAACTAAGAAATTGAAATTGAAACTTTGGCCGCAAAACTGAAACTTTTTTTCATTTAATGTGGATCCTCAGGGCAGCACGGTGGTGTAGTGGTTATCACTGTCACCTTGCACCTCCAGGGTCCGGGTTCGATTCCCGGCCAGGCTCGATTCCCGTCTCTCTGTGCATGGAGTTTGCATGTTCTTCCCGTGCTTGGTGGGTTTCCTCCGGTTTCCTCCCACAGTCTAAAGATGTTCTGTGTCCTGAGATAGATTGGCATCCTGTCCAGGGTGTGCCCTGCCTCATCTCCTTGGATAGGCTCCAGGCCCTAGTGACCCTGTACACAGGATAAGCTTTATAGACGATGAATAACTCTGTTAAATTTTTGTTCAACTCATACAGAGAGCAGTTTCAGTTTTTTCCAAGCTCACTGCACTCGGCCCTTCCCCGTCTCAGCTCTGGAGCGGTAAATTATTTATACTCTACAACTCGCAGAGGTAATAACAGGCCAAAATGTGATGCCTCCTCCTCCTCTGAGGATGTGTTCTGGTCCCAGTTTGCCTCAACTCGCACCTCTTCAACTCACACGAGTCTGATTCACAGATCATGGATCTCATCCATGGCTCGAGATCAGTGTTGCTAAAAAGATAAACACAATTAACAATGAAGCTCTGCGTGACCTGCTTTCTAAGGAATTCTTTAGACAAACAAGAAGATATAAATTCTAAGGAAAGATCCAGTGTTGGGAAACAATTTGTGATTAAGCAATGCTCTTGGTTTTTTTTTTACGGTACACCAGGCCACCCTTGAGAAATTTCTCCCAGTATAATGCAACACACAAGCTTTCTAGCTGCCTTCAGTCTCAGCAAAAAAAAAAAAAAAAAAAGACCAACTATTTAAAAATAACCACCAGATGGTGATGAAAATGCAACAAATTTCACCAGTGACCACCAGGGGGCAGTGTAGACGATAAATAGTTTCTCTAAATAACATCAACAATTGACCACCAGATGGCAGTGTGGGCAAATTAAAGCTGGAAAATTGTCTTGTTAATGAAACAGATAAGTTATGGACTGTTAATATAAATTCACATTGTGCACACTTTGTTTTTTTTTGGTTATACAAATGTACAAGCTGTCTTGAGCTAGCAGAGAGCTGTGCTGTCTTTGTGGAGTCATGCAGAGAAAGCAATTTCCTGCTAATATTTTTTTTAAAGCCCATGTTTACAAGTAGATTATGAAATAATCCTATCAAATGACTTTGTTTTCAATAAGCGCAGAAGTCTGTGGAAAAACAAGGCAAGGGAGTGACAGTTAGTGACGGCAAGTGATGCTGTAAACTGTATTAGAAGTTCAAGCCTTTTGCACCCAATTTCTTCATTTCTTCATATTTCTGCATACCGAATTTTTTTTTCATGCTTAACACATACAGAAAGTCTTAGGAATGAAAAGATTTTCCAGTTGGCAGAGTATGAGGTGGTGTCAAAAAGAGTCAGATTCATGCACAACAGATCCGGTTGCTTTTGCCATACGTCCTTCCTCAGACGCCTTAAAACCTGGCAGTCGAATTCGCTATTGACCATCTGCCCCTCGGTCGAGCTGTGGACCTGCCTCGTCATTATTGGTCGTGGAGATGATGGGCTCTTCCACAATAAAGACCCGTAACCATGCACCCAAGTTTCGAGATCAGTAATGATCATCGACATGGAGGACAGGTCCCTCACAGCACTGTGACGTGATGTTCCTTCTGCTCCTGGGTCAGCAGACTGGGGACAAACTTCAAATCACCAGTGAGCATCGCCTGGACTGTATGAAACACCTTCTTTCGTCGTCTTCCAGTGATGTTCTTCCGCACTTAAAGCCTGTGTGCCACTTCAAAACACCTCGAAAGACTTTGCAGCATCACCGTAACCTTGCGGAATCGTGACAAACGTCTCTGAGGCAGATCTGCCCAGTTTTGCTTTCACGTTTTGTTCTCACTGTCCATGGTGAAATCACATACGTGGTAACGCACGTGGACAGAATTGCACCAGTTGCACAGCTTCCGCTGTACACGGGATGATGTCTTTTGGCACACTGACTTATGTGGCCTTGTGCTGCTGTCTGTTGGTGTGTTACAAAAAAACATTTTGATACCACCTCTTATTAGACTCATAAAATACGTACATTTACTTTACTTTGAATCTTCAGCAATTCACTAAGCACTTCATTAAAACACTAAGACCCTGCTGCACGAAACCTTGGGATCATATATCAAATATCTTTCACACCAACATGGTCAACACATCGCTCTTTTGACATGAAAAATCCCTCAGTAAAATGTCATTTTAGCTGATTCATAAATACACTAGGTATAGCCTAGTATATATTCCAATAGGTATATATTCCAAATTTATCTCAAAGTTGTTTAGTGGGATAGGTGTCTCGGCTCACTTAAGTTTGCCTGTGATAGTCCATGTTTTCATTGAGCCGTATACCGTATGTCTTAACCTCTTGACTATCCTCATACTGTATGAGGACATGAAATTCTCTCAATTCCATTGTCTATAGATCACTCTGCTATCCTGATATGAGATCATTCATTTGTTCTCACTCACTCATCATCTATACGGCTTTATCCAGTATTCAGGGTCGCAGGGGGCCTGAAGCCTATCCCAGGAGACTTCGGCCATGAGGCGGGATATAACCTGAACAGGGTGCCAATCCATCACAGGGCACACACACTCACACGCACACTACGGGCAACTTGAGATTCACTGTGGGATGAAACCGGAGCACCTGGAGGAAACCCACTAAGAACAAGCAAACTCCATGCACACCGAGACGGGAATCGAACCTGGACCCTGGAGGTGCAAGGAAACAATGCTAACCATTACACCACTGTGCCACCTATTCATTTATTCCTAACCTGTTTAACTTTAGTTCTTAACTTTTCTGTTTGAAGCCATTGATAAACGTTAAAGTGCTATGAAAGAGAGAAGAAAATGTAATGTATCCAACATTGTGTCTGGGTCTCAGGTTAAGTTAAGAAAAAAAAGGTAAACTTTTTGGAAACTGTTGGAATTTTTTTTTTGTGTGATAACGTGTAAAAAAAAAAAAAGTAATTTCTAATTAATAATATTTTTTAAACATAAATCATTAAATGTGCCTATCAATACCTTTTTGTTTGCAGTTATGCCCGAGGTCTAAGGATGATATGGTAAAAACTGCAAAAGGACACAAAGATAACGTGACCTTGTCAGTCCCAAAAAACAACATATTTTCTATTCATAGCTGGTGTTGAATTTCTTAAAAAATCTCAAGAATAAGAGTGAATTCTAAGTGACGGATTATAAGACACAGAATAAGACGTCTAAAATGTGCTTATGTCACCTTTATTTCAGTTTAAGAGTGGTTTAGAAAGCAATTTGGTGCAACGTTCATTTCTCCTTTACTTGTATAAATAACCTGAAAGATATGTGGAACATGATTATAAATAAAGGAATTATTAGGATAAATGGGCTTGGAAAGTGCTTGTTTGTGTTTGGATGGACCTCCTGTCAATCATGTTTATAGACAGACGCAGAAGATCCTGGGGCGGAGCTTCATGAACACGGGCGGGAATTATTCAAAATTAAAATAGTCAAATAACGTAACCATTAGAGAGCTAATCTTAAAAAGAAGCAACGCTTGTCAAAGCAATCCTAAAGGCTGTTGCTGGGAATAAATATTATAATTGGGGTTTTTGATGTAATTGACGACCGCAGCCTAAAAAGAAAGACTGTTATGAGATCATTGGACAGTCACCTTACCTGCGTTTATAACTTTGTAGTGCAAGCGGTCCTAAGGAACACATTCCTGTATATTGTACTTAAAAACAATTCATTACCAGGTATAAATTTGTGGTCGCAGTCCAGCCTTTGGAAATATCCTGTACATTTTGGAGATGTCAGCCATTCATGGTAACCATTATAAACATTTATTAAATGAATTTTTAAAAATAATGTCAGAAATCCTGTTATTTTAGCTCATCATAACACATTGTGCAATCAGAGCAGAAATAAAAGAAGAAGAAAAAAAAAGAAATGTGTGTGGGAGGAAACACACATACTTTGGACTGTGGGAGGAAACCGGAGTACCCGGAGGAAACTCGCCAAGCACGGGGAGAACATGCAAGCTCCAATCACACAGAGACGGGAATCGAGCCGGGCTGGGAATCGAACCCAGACCCTGGAGGTGCAAGGCGACAGTGCTAACCACTACACCACCGTGCCTAAATAATCTAAAGATTATTTCTTCAGTTCATTATATTTCACTTAATTTTATTTTAGTTATGTTTGACTAGAACTAAGCTTAATAATCTTATATTTGGTTTGTTGTAAACTTATTGTAAACAATTATAGATAGATTCGGTTAGATTCAAGGATTTTTCACGTGCTAAGATTAACTAGATTAACATTAACTACTAAATAATAATAATAATAATAATAATAATAGCAATAACAATTTTAATAACTATTATAATAATTAATACTACTACTACTAATAATAATAATTATTAAAACGTTTATTTTGCTACATTATTTTGAAAAAAAACAGTTACTTAGGAAAGTCTATTTTAGTAATTAAGTCATAAATAATTAAGTAATAAATTAATGAAATAATAATAATAATAATAATTATAATATTAATAATAATAATAATTATTATTATTATAATTATAATTATTATTATTTGCAGCTCTACTCCTGGTCATGGAATCATGTATAAAATTCCAAACTATTCCAAACTGCTGGCCCCTGGTGCTGTATGACGATCGCAGGCTGTGGTTCTGTCCCAAACTAAATATCACTTAACCAACATCACTGCACAATGCAGACTTGCTCTCTTCTGGGCCAGTGTGGTCGAGCTTCGGGTAAGAGGAATGAGGCCTGAGGTTAGAATCTGCTTGACTAGGCAGTGCGGCCCGAGCCAGAAGAGGGCAAAAAGTGAGGAATAGGATCATGGCTGAGAGAAAACCTTGACTGAAAAATCGGTAAGAAAAAGACTACTAAGAGAAATGAGCATTAATAGCGCGTGTATTGGCCTCTGCGCCGACTTCGTGCAGCTCCCACGCTCTGAGCAAACAGCCTGGGAGCTGGAGGTCTGAGGGGAAAAAGCATCTATTGATATACTGTAACAAGGAGCTAAGTGTGCGCTTTCCTGCCTGTGCACAGCAGCTCAGTGAAAAGAGAGAGAGAGAGAGAGAGACGGCACCAAAGTCTCGGAATAAATGAGACACAGTGCAATGTCTTCTAGTAATTCCTGCTTCTCATTACATTGGGAACTTAAATATCAGCAGTTATATAAAACAAACGTGTTTGTCACGGTAAGCAGAGATGATCAAATCAGTGGCGGAGTAAAAAGCAGCTCATAAAAACCTCTGCACCCGCGGACTGAATTGCTCAGTTTCCTCTCTGGAAATTCTGACCGTCTTCTCCACCCATGCTCTTGAAAAACCTCTGCATTTCTTGGCGCTGGTGAGGCCGACATGTCTGTTTCGTTTCTTTTCGCTCGACTGTAAGAACCAGCCTATAAAAATGCCCCAGGTCCCCCATTACTGTTACTTCATGTGGCAGTCATCTTTCTGTCTGAGGGGATTTACGGTAAAAGCAGGCTCCTGAAATGGGTTTTTGAGGTCACAGCTGTTGATGAGTAAGAACACAGGAAGCTATATGCTTTGAGCCTAAACGAGGTGCTTTTGTCCAAATCTCTGACATGTCTCACTGAAACATGAACATCAGCGATTTTTTTTCCCCCCCTCTTCAACCAGATATCAAGCACTAGCAATAAATCTATAGTAACATTACATAAAAGAACACGTTTTTTTTTTTTTTCCTTTAATGGGCCAAAACGGACATTTCCTCTGTGTATTCTGGCGCTGTTTGAGACATTAACGGTTTTGTACTCGTGCACCCTGCAATCTTTGGCAAGCGCCGCTGGATAACTGCCTGTGTGCGCTTGTTGTAAACATCAATTTACATTCTGCAAACATAAGCTGAAAAATTCTACCGGTGCAAGCCTTATTTACTCCGTCCAAGATCGTAACGCTTTTTTAAATCGAATTTTCTTATCAATTTTTCATAATTACGTACTAATTTTACATGCTTTGAACACACTTCTAACATGATCTGATAAGTGCTGATGTCCTGAGCTGAACCCTCCGAATTTATTGGCTTTCATTTTTTTTTTTTTCCTTAAGTATGATCACACTCATACATTATCCATCAGATCAGTCTTTACTTAGTGTACAGTCTACATACTGTGGGAAAAACGTATTAAGAAAACTTTCTGAGGATCTTTTCAAGATGACTAAGGATCTGCTCTGCGTCCCACTCCCTCTCACGCTCCTCCCTCTCGAAGCTGAGCAGAACCTGTAAGAAAAAAATAAGACCTCGGTGCTGTCTGGGATTGCTTCTGATAACGACGTGTGAAATTAATTAATCGGGTTTTGGAGACGCCTTGGCAGAGATATCTCATTAGTGCAATACTTTTCTTCTTATTCTACTTTATGCATGTTGATGTGAAATTTCCCCAAACAACAAATATACAAAATGCATGTGTGTGTATGTGTGTGTGTGTGTGTGAGAGAGAGAGAGAGAGATTTCATGTATTTATTATCTCAGATCACAATAAGATTTTCTTTTTACATTTTCATCACGAAGACACCTCCTACTTGAAGTTTTTTTTAAAGGTATGGCGCACAACAGGGTTCGACTGCAACTTCCTCTGTGGTTCAACTGCAATGACCATCATCTGTTCTACATTACAAACATTTCCATGTTCCCTCTCTACATTCTCTCGCCTCCCACTCGAATCGAGGCTGCTGAATCGTTCTATTAAATACTGTTTGTTTAACATTTCAGCTTACTTTCAGTTCTATCTCCAGATCTTTTCACACAAGAGCTTGAGCAGCACTTTAACCAACCCTGAGGAAGGAGCACACCTTGAAAAAGAAAGATATTTCTCTTTCAGCAGCTTGCGTTATCTTCTCTTAGAAAACAAAACGTGAAAAATCTCGACCCCAGCCCGAGCTGGAGACGATTTTGTTGACGGGTCTAATTAACACTGTAAATGTAACCTCTATATAAATCACTTATATAGTGATATATAACTTATATATAACTGTTCAGATTATTCATCTTTAAACCAAACTCATGTCTCTGAGATCTGAGATCAGATTGCGCCTTTCCATGATCCAGTGCGTTAAACTAAACTAAGGGCAGCCTTAAATGTGAACCAGGGCAAGACGCATCTAGGATCTGCAACAACTCGCCTGTCAGCGTATTCTCTTCCAGTTTTGCCACACGTTTTACCCACAAGGCCCAGGCGGTCTGGCACGAGAGAGGAAGTGGGAGAAGACAAGAGGAAGGAGGGTTGGGGGTGGAAAGAGGAGGACGCGTTGTTAGAGGAGGGGGAAAGAGGCGGTTGCCACGTTTGCACCGAGACCGAGTTAAAGCTGTTAGAGCACAGAGCGAATAGGTTTTGAGAAATATCTGCACCACACACGCTCACACACACACACACACACACACACACATCAAAGCAAAAAGGATTACTCTATGCTCTGGTGTAAGGCATGTTAGAAGTAGGTGCCCTACTACCCGTTCTGAAGTATGCAGCGGAATATTCAGCCTCTGGAATCTTTCAGTCACATCCTTGAAATTCTAGATGAAGCTTCCTCGACACTGAAGTATTCAAGGGACAAGGATTTTTTCTGATACAGATAAATATTCATAACGATCTACAACAGCTTGAGAAAAGTTTCTTAAATTTTTTTTTTGTACAGACAAAGCCGTGATGTGTGTAACTGTACAGGCCACACAAACATAATCTCTGTGCCTCTTCTCATAGGACAAAGCATCCAGCGTAGTGAGACGCCTCTCCACCTAATCCCCCCCTCCCCCCCTCCTCCCTCCATCTTCGAATCGTCCCCTGTTCTTCATGTCCTCGCGATGCTTTGTCTATGTTCGAGAACCATCTGTGTTTTTGCACGTCACCTTGGAGACAAGGGCATCCAAACAGTAGGGGAAAGCGGGAATGGCGGACAGATGACTCGGTCAGAGAAGTTCAGACGTGAGAGCGGCCTGAAAAACCCAAGCTATCAGCACATTCCATACGGCTTGGGGTTTTTTACAGAGACGAAAGAAATATCGTCGACTTCCCATGGACATGGTCTTGGGCAGTGCATAAACAAAGAATAGGGGAATTTACAGCCCTGGTTATTTGCGCCGCCACAGCAGAGGAGGAAGGAACTAAAACGGCTGTGATCTGAAACATAAGGGATATTTTGGAAAGTTTCAAAATCATGGGCTTATTTGAAGTTTCAAATCATGGTCTTATTGTCAGAAATACAGTTGGGTCTCTAATTTGGTAATGTTGTGGCCACATACAAGCTTTGTCACTTAAAATTGAATTCTTTCTAAACATGAAAGTTGTGTTTGGCAAGTTACAAAGAAAATGACAGCGGGGGAGTTGATGGTATTTGGTGAAGAGAAACAAAACCAAGACCTCATGTACATTATCATGTCTCGGTCTCACACTGGTTGGAGTTAAAGTGCTTTAACACCCTGTAAGTGCTTTAACATCCTTCTTCTCCTTCGGTCCAAAAAGAGACACGATTCCCTCAAGGGCAAAAACTCTATTTTGTTTTTGGTTTTATTATTTTGTTTTTGTTTTTATTATTTTGTTTTCGGTTTTGTTATTTTGGTTTTAGGATTTGTTCTTTTGTTTTCGGTTTTGTTTCTTTTTGTTATTTTGGTTTTGGATTAGTTTTTTTGTTTTAGAATTTGTTATTTTGGTTTTGGATTTGTTATTTTGTTTTTGCATAAATTTTGTTTTAGGATTTGTTATTTTGTTTTTGGATTTATTTTGTTTTAGGATTTGTTCTTTTGTTTTTGTTTTTTTTTTTGTTATTTTGGTTTTGGATTAGTTTTTTTGTTTTAGAATTTATTTTGTTTTTGGTTTTATTATTTTGTTTTCGGTTTTGTTTTTTTGGTTTTAGGATTTGTTCTTTTGTTTTCGGTTTTGTTTCTTTTTGTTATTTTGGTTTTGGATTAGTTTTTTTGTTTTAGAATTTGTTATTTTGGTTTTGGATTTGTTATTTTGTTTTTGCATAAATTTTGTTTTAGGATTTGTTATTTTGTTTTTGGATTTATTTTGTTTTAGGATTTGTTCTTTTGTTTTTGTTTTTTTTGTTATTTTGGTTTTGGATTAGTTTTTTTGTTTTAGAATTTGTTATTTTGTTTTTGGTTTTATTATTTTGTTTTTTTCGGTTTTGTTATTTTGGTTTTAGGATTTGTTTTTGGTTTTAGGATTTGTTCTTGGTTTTAGGATTTGTTCTTTTGTTTTCGCTTTTTTTTTGTTATTTTGGTTTTGGATTAGTTTTTTTGTTTTAGAATTTGTTATTTTGTTTTCGGATTTGTTATTTTGTTTTTGCATAAATTTTGTTTTCGGATTTGTTATTTTGTTTTGCGCTTCTCGGCCACCGCACATTCTCTCTTGAGTAATTAATAAAGACTCTCAAATCAAACTGGACATTGTTAGATAACATTATTGTGCTTGTCCTTATATATGTGTTTCTTTAGTAACAGCCCATTTATGTATAATATATATAATATATGCTAATATAACACAAAGATAACCCGAAAATACAAAATGCAGTTTTTAAATGATGATTACATTTATTAAGGTAATATAACTATGTAAAAAAAGTAATTTTCCCTTGCAAAATCATGAATAAACTGCGATTAACCAAATTCTTTCGGAATCTGATTTAAATTTGACTTGCCACACCCAGGCCTGATTACTCCAAGAGCACAACGACGACTCGTCCAGGAGCTCATAAAAGAACCCAGAACAACATTGAAATAACTGCAGGCCTCACTTGCCTCAGTTAGGGTCAACAAAAAAATGATTCAACAATAAAAAAGAGACTGGGCAAAAATGGCATCATTCCATTGATGATCATTCCATTGAGGAGAGTTCAAAGGTGAAAGCCACTGCTGACCAAAAAAAGAACAGAAAAGCTTGTCTCACATTTGGCAAAAATTTTTTGATTATCATCTTGACTTTTGGGCAAATATTCTGTGGACTGATGAGACAAAAGTTAAACTTTTTGGAAGGATTTGGAAGGATCCTGTTACATCTGGTGTAAAACTAACAAAGCGTTTCATAAAAAGAGCATTATACTAACAGTCACACATGGAGGTGGTAGTGTGATGGCCTGGGGCTTTGTACCTTCAGGATCTGGACGACCTTACCATAATTGATGGAACCATGAATTTAGTGCCCTACCAGAAAATCCTGAAGGAGAAAGTCCGGTGCATGTTTAAATAACGTTATAGCAGCACAAGGTATTAGTAAGTGGATCATAGCATTTGCTCTGAACTTCGAATTCCTTTGATTTCATTCTATTTACCCACAAACCTTCATGACTTCAACTCAGGATTCGTCAAGAGTTGAGACTATTCTGTTAAGACACACTGTGGCCCTGCAAAGAACTGCTATAGACATCACATGTGGCCACGTGATCGATTCCCAAAAAAAAAGCAGCACTAGGTAACTTTTCTGAGTTACTACATTTCAAATAGACATGTAGGTGCCCTATGTAGGGAGGTAGAATGTTTTATTTTTAGCAACAATGTAGTGTGCTTAAATAGGGAGGATTGAGTGATGTAAGAGTCAACCTTAGACTACCTTTGCATCTGGATTTAAGTGTTAATTAGAAGGATGTTCATAAGGAAGGTCTCCAAAACAAAGGTGTCCAGGTCATTATTAACAGGTGAGCGGTCAGGACAAGATCATCCGATAATACTGATGTGTTGTGCTTTATATGGAGCATGAACAAAAAAGATGCAGTAGGTCTTGACAAATTTTAGGGGGGTTTGAGAGACAATTTTGACAATTTATGTCAAATCTTGATGGCATCTTTATAGGTGCCATACGTACTCTTTAGGTAAAATGGTGAAAGTTTGTCATTTGGATTTTCAGCAAAATTCCTGACATAGTGATGCTGATGATTCTACAACCCAAATTTGCACAGTCAGTGTCTGCTTCACCGAGTCAGAGGCTGGAGTGAGCTGGACACCTGAACTCCTGAGTCCTACATTACTTTTTACCCTCTAGGTGGAGCTCCACAGAGGAGCTGGGTGGGCTAATGCAGGAGCTGAGGTTTTCGCAGACTTCAGAACTGGCTTTCTGGGAGATGCCAACCACTTGGGCACTGTGTCCAAATGCAGTAGTGTGTGAATGTTGACTTGATGTCCTACCATGGCTATAAATGGGAATAAATGCAATGGTCACTTTTGGCCTCCACAGTCCCTGGCTGGACTACGGAGGTTCCTAGATGGATGAATGATGACTACGCACACACATTGAGGATCTCAAGTAGTATATAATTTTAGTTTTTTTTTTTAGAATTTACACAAAGACATACACACACACACACACATATATATATACCTATTATATCTTAATGTACTCAGCTTAATAAATGAAGCCTGATGTTTGTGAATCCTTACATTTAATATTCATGAAGACAGCAATGTTTCTGTGCAGGAAGAAAGGTTATTATTATTAATATATATATATATATGTTTTTTTAATGTGTTTTTAAGCAGTCAGAGTAGTGCTATAGTAAGTAATGCATTAGCTTGAACAAATCAATAACTGAGCTGATGAGCTGAAATATTGTTACTGAATTGTTGAATATGAAAATGCTTAAATAATAAAGCTTGTTATTTATTAGGTGGACTATGTAAAAACAAAAAAAATAAGATGGAAGTTAAGTTTATTATGCATTAATAAATATTCATGTAACTAATAGAAACATGTATAACATCTATAGAATCAGGTTTTGTAGTGAAGAAAAGAAGAAAAGCATTAGAGACCGTAAATGATGACTATGCAATAAAAGCTTGGAAAATGACCTTTATTGATAGTGTATAAAAAGAAAACAACGGTTTATGCGCCTTTCACTAGATGCATCAATATCGCTGTTAATAGGCAATACGAAGTAGAAAGACAATATTAGGATGCCGTGTTATTCCTGTAGGACATAGTACGTCTGATACTTTCAAATACTGGTCAAACAGAAGGCCAATAAAAAGCAAGTGTGGTTTGGAGTTAATAAGAGAAATGTTTCTAATTACATCATTAAAAACACATTGCTTGTTTAGTTCATTATCATCAAACAAATTTACATGTAAAAGTGCCTCTTAAAAGGAAAAAGAAACTGGCACTTTAACAGATTTATTTAAAAACATCTGGGGGAATTACAAAAAAAAAATTATGTGTATATATATAAAAATAAAAAAAAAGTAGGAGGATAGAAAGGGATTTTTTTTGGTGGGGGGGATCATCACATGCACAGTGCCCTGTTTTTTATTACATCGGACACCTTGTCGTATTCAAGTAACTCACTCTTGCTTGGGGGGAAATAATAAATTAGATACCGTCAACTGCCCTGCAGTCATGATGTGTTCAATGGTGTTTCAAAAGGACACAAAGGATGCATTTGTAAAAATACAGTACAGTTGTGGGAACATGATACATACAAATATGATGTGAAATATTGACCTGGCTGAAAACATTATTAGAATTTTACAATAAAAAAAAAAGAAAAAAAAAAAAAAGCAAAGAACACACACCTTATGCAACAAAGCTATATCTGGACCATTTATAGACTCCATTTCTACACTTACAGTTCCTCAACAATGCCTCGATTGCAGGCAACAGACCTGTGCAGCTTCTACGACTGCGCCATGTACCAAAAGCATCGGCCTGATGAACCTTTGGACAAAACTTTAAACACATCTGTGCAACTTGCATTTATTCTTGCATGATCATAACTTGCGATACATGTTCTTCTTTTGATCGAAAGGATAACCTGAGAGAATATGCAGTAAATGAATGATTTAAAGATTCTTTTTTTGTTTAAAAATTCTCATTATTCTCATTCTTCACTATTTCCCATCTTTTCATTTATCTTTTCACCAGAGAAGGTGTGATCAAAGACTCAGGGCTGACTGCACGAGAACCTGAATGATTGTACTGTTTCCTTATTATTATTATTATTATTATTATTATTATTAGCTCTTTTCAAGCTAAAAGGTGATTAAAATGAGGGGATTATTTTTTCAACCTTTTCTAAAAAGGGCAAAAAAATATGTACCCTAAACTGTCTCTGTCACTTGTGGTATATTCAGTAGTTGATATTAGCATCTTTCCTTTATTGCATTTGTTGATATTGTTACAATATTTATTTTTTTGCTGTCCAGCAACAAAGCACATACTATAGGCTATCTGACGCTGATAAATATTTTTGTGTGTATTATTCTTTGGTGAGAGGAGCATATTTTAGCTGGAAAAAATCAAACTGATGCTCTTAATGTAGGATCTCAGGGTTTGGGAGGGGGTCGAGAAGGAGGCGGACACGGGGCAGTGGGCGGAGCTCGGGAAGGAGGCGGACCCGGGACTCCGTTGGGTGCTTTCGGGGGTGGACACTGAGGAAGTGGACTTACAGGAGGTGGTGCCTGGCAGTAGTCAGGAGGAGGTGGGGGTGGGGTTTGAGCACTGGGTGGAGCCTTTGCTGCCTCCTCTTTCACCCTGGTGAAGTTGATGCATCGTCCCTAAAGGGGGAAAGAGGCAGAATAAAGAGATTAAATAGTGACATAACACTCTCTCTATCTCTCCTTTTGCACTCTCATATTGCAACAATTAGTGATCAACCTTTTATAATCCGGATCTAAGCTGCAGCAAAAATCTGAAGCTGTTCTATTCTTTATTTTTATCTATCCTTCTTTCTGGTGCATTTTGGCAATAAAACCAATAAGGAATTCGGTATAACTTGTAAAATACAGTGAGGTCAATAAGTATTTGATCACCTGTGATTTTGCAAGTTCTCTTACTTAGAAATCATGAAGGGGTCTACAATTTTCAGCATAGGTGCATTTCCACTGT
>JAOVVA010000054.1:21993149-22017608 GCA_028565275.1 Leiocassis micropogon
TTTAGTAGAATATGGATTAAAAAGTCACTTATCTATATAAATAAAAGAAAGGTTTAGTCTGTACATTGGTCAGAACTCGCTCTTTCAATGATAATCCTTATGTTTCATACATTGGAGGACCAGACACCAGTCCCAGAAGAAAACTGTATGTCTGTTTGTCTGTCCAGCCAGATTTTGTCACAGCATCACACTAAACTGGCTGGACGGAATTTAATCAAACTTTTCCAGTCTTTCTGTATTTCTCTAAAGTTAAACCTGCGCCATAAATGAAATCACAATTCCATTAAATTGTTCTGAGCAGTTTTGTGCCAGATTATAAACCTCACGTTTTAACAGCGTACTGCGCATGTGTCAAACTGTGAGCGCGTCTTAAATCGACTGCTGGACAGAATTTAATGTAGTAGTTACTGCAGATATCGGCCTGAAGTTCCACCTGCAAAATCGATGCTATGAAAAATTATGTACCGGATTTAATAATCTACTTTAAAATAAGCTACTAATAAACTACTTGCAGATAATAACATCACTGATTACATTAAAGCTCATCAGATTTTTTGTAGCTTTTTTTGTACAAACTCTTTTCACATAAATGATGCGTACCTATGCTTGTATATTATAATTTCTTCATCTTCCAGGGTAACTGCTTCTGTATAGTGGATGATTAAAATTTTCATGCCAAGTTATCACTTTTATGATTTTTGATAAGAATTAATTCCATGAATTCATTAACGGTCTTCAGCCTCGGCTAGTCAGATATCGCGGGTCTCTCTGTCGGAATCTGTAGAGCTATTTTTAAATAATCACCGTTATCTGTGGAACGATCTTACCAAATCATGGGCTTTTCCAGCGTATTTGCCCTTATCTCTGTCTTTAGTGCTTTGTTGCTATGCCATGGCTAATGATGTCAGACTGTCACAGAGCCATGGCTGGCACTGTTTTTGAACCCGTAGTGATTTGTAGCAAAAATCGGTAAAGTGGCGACTGGGCTTCAGTATGTGGTGTTACTGTTATATGTTCCCTTGAGAGAATGGTTCCCCTCGGGAGGTTTTTCCTTCTCATTGTCACCACTGACTTATTAGGAATCTAAAAATAAATCTATTTCCGTACTGAACTGTCCTTAGTCGAGGTGTTTTTTTGTTTTTTTTTGTTTGGCACAAAACAAAAATGTTAGCACGAAAGTGACCTCCTGACATGCCTACAATTAGATACAGACCCATAAAGCGGTTTGTTTTCTTAGCCGTATGATGAAGCGCTATGTGTTTCAAGTGGCGGTTGTCTGAAGACAGAACTGCATATGACCTCATCTCTTAATTCTATGCCAGTCTGTTAGAGTATCTGTGTGTGTGTGTGTGTGTGTGTGTAACTTGAAGCCTCTAATTAAGGATCTGAAGCTCCGCCTACTGCTTTTTTTTTCTTTTCTACGTCAGATACTGCTGAAAGCTCGTGAAACTGATCATGGTGCATAACTGAGACCCTGGGTAGCTGCAAAAGACAGCTGGGCCAAAGAGTGCAGATGAGAAAAACAGGCTGGTGAAAGTTAATGACATGCTACAGGGCTAACACCCACACACACACACACACACACACACACACAAACTGCTGTGGACTATGAAGAATGTTCAGAAAAAACTCATACTAAGCTTTAGTACAACTTTTCTTTGTCACTTTGGTGTGTCATGTTTCACCTGGAAATGTGCAAACGGTGTACTTTTAAAGTATGTGATTGAACCAAATAAGGTACATTCCATTCACTTTTCCGGGGTAAAGATGCATACTGTATGTACTGTACAAACAGGGTATGCTTGAGGGTACCACCCCAATAACTAGGAAAGGTACGATTTAGTACACTTTTATTCTGAGAATATAAACTACAATATCATCTGCAGGAAAAGAGTTTCATTATTTCACGATTACTGTAGTTTTGTCACATGCATATTGTTCTGTATTTATAGACATGAGGATTAACAGATGCATGGACCAGTAAAATGGCATCTGGCTTTTTATGATATGGAAACGGGAACATTTATTCCCTATGGGCAGGGCTTTGTGAATGTTACTATGACGACATCTATGGCGACAAAATATATGTACGCTGTAAATTCTGTAAAAAACAGAGGGTGGAGGGCATTCATCTCTCCAGTCCCATATGCAGTAAATGATTCCTCCCTCAAAGGCTTGGGGAAAAAAAAATAAATAAAAAGATTTAGTACTATACGTTTTCAAGGGACACAGCAAAATGCTCAAGAAAAAGATGCAGTACAGGAACTTGTCCTCTGGGGTTACGTACTCTCAGAGAGTAACCTGATACAGGAAATGATGCCAGTTCCACTTGTTTTCCATGCTTGGGACAGCAGAAAACTAGGTCTGTGCATTCTTTTGGCTTCTCGTCATAGACTGCTCACTGAGCGGTGAGGAGAGCGATGCCATTCCATGGAAATGGTAGAAGCTCTTCTTTCAGAATTGCGCTCTGAATCAAACTTTGTTAAAACTTTAAAGTCATTTTGATAGTGATAGTCGATTACTGTTAATCTGAGTCATTATTCATGCTAGTAATTTCACTGTAAGCACTAATACTTTCCGGGGATTTTTGGAGGACATTTGCAACAAGGCAATTCCGGCTGCAGTGGTTACGGCATAGTTTCCGCAAATAATGCATGATTTTAATTAGGGGTCCTGTTAGAAACTGTGTTAAAAGTCTGAAATGCAAAAAAAAAAAAAAAAAAAAATGGGAATGTGTCTTTATTCATTGCAAGGTCAAATCTGAAACTTATCAGAAAAGGTCAGTGGTCCAAAATCAAACCATGTGTTTGAGGCAAATAAGGAATGAGGGCCGGGCCTTTTAAAAATGCAGACTAAATGTCTGAAACTGGTCTACCTCACCGCTTGATTACTCCTTTATGGTCTGGGATTTGAAGCAGGTGCCAGACATTGTCTATGACGTACGGTGGGTATAGAAAAGAATCATCCCTCTTTAAAATAATCACATTTTGTTGCTTTTATTTGCCTGAAATGAACACAGACATAGTTTTTGTTTAATCCAGCTGTATTTACTTTTTTAACATTCTAGTGAAAAAACAAAAAAATAAATAAAAAAACAGAATCACTGATTTGGAAAAGGATCAGGACCCCTCCTCCTAAAAATGACTTGAAACTCAGTCCGGTGAAACTAATCACCTTCTCAAGGGCACACATCTAGACTTTGCAATGTTTGCTCACTCTTCTTTGCAGAACTGCTCAAATAGAGTTACATTTGATTTTTAATGTTTGTGGACTGCAGTCTTCAAGTCTTTTCACAGATTTTTAATGAGGTTTTAGTCTGGGCTCGGACTAGGCCATGCAAGGACATTGACCTTTTTCTCCCTCAACCACTGCCTGGTCAGTTTTGCTGTGTGCTTTGGGTCATTGCCATGTTGGAAGGTAAACCTTTTTTCCATTGACAACTTTCCATTTTCCTTCTATCCTGACAAACGATCAGGCCCTGCTGCAGAGAAACACCTCATAACAAGATATTGCCATCTCAATGCTTTACTGTAGGAATGGTGTTATTTGGATGGTGATCTGTAATGGATTTCCACCAGACATATCGTTTGATGTTATGACCAAATAATAAAATTTTTGTCCCATCTGACCAACTGTGTTTTTACAAAGCTCAGTTGTGACTGCATGTGGCCTTGCCTGAGGAGTGGCTTTTTTCTTGCAACCCTCTCATACGAGCCACATTTGTGGAGAATTTGTGATATTGTTGTACACAATAATGACTCTTTGTCATAAATTCCTGCAACTGCTTCAGAGTTGCTGTTGGCCTCTTGGTAGCCTCTCTGAAAAGTTTCCTCCTGGCTCTTTCATCCAGTTTGGAGCGATGTCCTGATCCAGGGAGGGTCTTTGTTGTACCAAATATCTTCCGCTCCTTAATAATAGGATACACTCAGCTCCTAGGCAGTGATAAAGCCTTCAAATCTTTTTACTTGTGCCTGGGCACAACTTTATCACAGAGATCTTTTGACAATGCCTTGCCACGCATAGTTGATTGTTTGCTTCAGCTGCACTACCAGGGACTGAAACGCTCCAGCTTTACATGCTGAGCTAATCAAAACGACCACAGCTGTTCACATAGAATAAATGGTTAAATGGCTTTGTGTGCCATTGAGAAGATGTTTAGCTTCATCTGATTAGGTTTACAAGTCATTTTTAGGATGGGGAGGTCCTTTTTCCAATTCAGTGATTCTGTTTTTAATTTTTTTCTTTTTTTTTTTCTGACATGTTGGTGGTATATATTTTACTTGGATGTTAAAAGTTTCACTGGGAAAATATAGCCGGCAAAAAAAGAAAAACTGTCTCTGTCTTCATTTCACTCTGCAAAGCAACAAAATATGATAATTTTAAAGAGAGGTGGGGGGGATTCGTTTTTGTACCCATTGTATCTTGCCATGGTTGTTGGTTGGAGTTGTTGGTATTTGGAGATGATAGATGTATAAGAAGGGGTGAGGGATAATATGTGTAAGAGGATAAATTTGAGGGAATGCTTTGTTTCCTTTAAAAACAAAATTAAAGACAATATATCATGTAGAACTTTTTCTAGTTTTAGGTATTAATAAGGACCTTGGTCCAGTGTCTCTATGTGACAGGTTTGAGTACTCACATGATCTCCAGGCTGTGGTCTCATAAGTGAAACTTGGTCATAACCGCGGCGAAACAGAGCCCAAAGTGCATCAAGTTTACCCTGGACATGAGCAGCATAAAACATTATCAATATTTAATATTACTGGTCATATCTATAATAAAACACATATAAAGGAGACTTATATGTTTAAGTAAATTTAAGTAAAGAAAGCAATACAATATGTTACATTTTTTTATTTTATAGAGCAACGTAAGATGACGGGTCCTGAAAAGCTGATCTTAAGTGTACGGTATAAAGTAAATAGCAGGTACCCTTACTTACCCTAATTGGGGAGTACCACTTCCTGTTCTGAGGAGCATTCTTGTTTCCGTGTTTTTTAGGCTTGGGTTCAAAGGGTTCAAACTCTTGCTCAGGCATTTTCACCACTGCGTTTTTGGGTTTCTCCAGCTTGGCGCCCTCTTCAGTGGATCCCTTCCCACCCCAGCGGACCTAAAACATTATTTGTTGCATAAACAAAAATGTCAGCTCTTTATATACATTTGAGAAAATGTATATATGATCAGGTTATCATAAAGGCCAGTGTGTCTGTGTGAAGTTTCACATGTTCTCCATGTGTCAGTGTGGGTTTTATCTGGGTATCAGTGGTTTCCTCCTGGTCTTCAAAACCATACCGGTGGTTGGACTGGCTACACTAAATTATCCCTTGGTGTGAATAACTATGTGACTTAACTGTAGGTCTGGATTTAGTGCAACCCTTAACAGGATAAAGTGCTTACTACAGATCAGTGAAGCACTTTATAAATTAGTCTTGGATGATATACAGAATATTCTGCTTTATTTTAGTTTCCAATTAGGACAACTGGATAATGTTCAGACTTTTTAAGGCTCTCCTCTTTGTTTTCCATTCAATTAATGTTACAGTGTTCTCTTCATTGCATCTAAATGGATGGTTATACACGATCAGATCAGCGACCACCGACAATTAAAACGTAAACCATAAAAAAAGCCCAATATTGTGAAGGCTGGATCCACTTGTGCCACTGGGGCAGCTCTGGCCCCTCGGGGCGTGACTCCACAAGAGGGGTGTGCTGTGGTGTCTGGTACAGGCCCTGGTACACCCTATGGGTGTTGTGGGTTGTGGGAATGAGCCTCCATGGATCAAACTTGTTTGTTCAGCACATTCCATGGATGCTCACTCAAATTGAGAGCTGGAGAACATGGAGGCCAGGTCAACATTGGTATAGGCTTATCTGTTGGATTGGACGTAGATGGGCATTGGTTGCCCATCATCAAGTCACCAGTTTACTGGTATATAATTGATAATCAATGTTTTTCAATTCACCTGGCGGTGGTGTTAGTGTTGTGGCTAATCGGTGCATTGTCTGTGATGGTCATGAGGACTTCAACTCTATACAGTGCATATTTTATACTAATGTGACTTTATTCACCTCCATTCGTTTAATTCCTCCAACTCCTCGCCCCCCATAGTATGAAGCATCAACAGTGGGCCATTTCTTCTTTGGCATACCGTCCTCATCGTCTGACTCCTGACAACACGAAACGTTAAGAGGGATCAACTTTAAGTAGACATATCATGTTACACACTCCATAGCTAAGGCATTTTCTCGATGGTTAGTAGTCATGGGAATTGTTATTAGGAGACACTTAACCATTGATGGTGCAGTTTTTAAATGCATGAAACACCACCAAAATCTCTTAAACTGTCTTTTGGTTGGTGTGAGACATCGGCTTAACTAAATGACAGCGTCTCGTAGACAAGTAATGCATGTCCTACATAAAAAAAAACCTAACAATTACTTTAACGTTAAAGTGTCATTGTTCCAAGTACAAAACTTGCATTCCCACAGGATATGATTGTTTCTACTGAATGTTTTTTGTTTCATGGGTTGCATGGCCATTTTAAAGACATTAAAGGAAAAACCTACTTACTGGCTCAGGGGGTGGTGGTGGAGGGGGCTCTTTGATAACCTGTGGACAGATTAAAGATTAAAAAAGAAATTAAATGGATGTCAATATAAAAAGTTCCAATAACATTCTGCCACCATCCTTTTTCATTTTCCTGCCCTAATCCCAGACCGTTTTTTTTTTGTTTTTTTTTGCATACTAGTTAGAGCATGCAGCTCCATTTCATAAATCCAGAGAGTTTAACCACAGAGATCCAGTACAGCCACGGAATCAAGAACTCTCCCTGTACATTTTTTTCCCACTTGAAATTAGCCATAGAGGTCTTTTTATTAAGATCTTGGAAGTCATGAGAGAAGGCAGACCAAAAAAGAACTTCAATTTAAAGAAGTCAATGAGGTGTAGACTTACTACTGTGCAGCACAGGGGCCAGAACCACCACATGAACAACAACGCCAGCAGCAGGAACAGGACCAGCAGGGTAATCAGAAGAATAGTACCGTCAAACTTCGGGAGAAAGCGGGAGAGAGAAAAACAAAGAAAGTGTTTCTCAGTTTCTCAGTACAGATATTAATGAATCTCATTCCTATGCAATGCTATTGTATTTCATTTTTTTTTACTTTAAATAATGACTAGCAAACCATCTGTACAATATCCTCCTGACCGCTGTTTCAAGTGAGAGCAGGGCATAGTAAAACCAGTAAGGTTAGTGGAAAAACATGCCCTGTCTTAAACCTATTAAGACCATAAACGTGATGTTTCTTCTTTGAGGGTAAGTGCCTGCTGCCTCTCGAATTCAGTTTAAAGGAGTCTGTAGGAGATTTTGGGTTAGTTAATCTCTAGAGTCCCTGTGGTTTGGCTGTAGAAAGAGCAAAGAGGGGGAAAAAGAACTCACAGTGAGGAAAAGAGACCCCTTTGGCAAAATTTAAGGAGAAGAGGAAGGTCTGAAAGCAAAGAAAAGAGCAAAATAGGAAAGTAGAGAAATAAGCTAATTATAATATACCTAATATACACTATATGGAGAAAAGTATTTGGCCAAACCTGTTAATTATTGAATTCAGCTGCTTCAATCAATCAGGTCCCTTATCCCCAGTGAAGGGCAATCTTAATGCTTCAGCACACCAAGACATCTTGGACAATGCTATGTTTTAAACTTTGTAGAATGAATGGACACGAGTTCCCACAGAAACACTCCAAAATCTTGTTATAGCTGCAAAAGGGGGACCGACCCCATATTGAAGTCTATTGTATTTGAATACAATATTATTGCAGATTTGGCCAAATACTTTTGTCCATATAGTGTAGATTTGTCAAATATTTGTTTCATTGATATTTCAATTATTGCTCAAGTACAAATGATGCATTTAAAAAGTATATCAGTAACATTCCATTCAATTTTGTTCGTATAGCGCTTTTAACAATCGTCATTGTCGCAAAGCCGCTTTACAGAATCAAAAGAAAATTATGGAAATACTCACAGTGCTTACAGTCATTGTGATTGTCTCTTTTACTTATTGTATACTTACACATTCGGTTGTGGTGATGTGCACAGAGCTGGTGATGAACGACAGACCTTCATTCATGCTCACTTGGAGATACACCACCCTGATACAGACAGAAAACACAAGATTTGTTCACATCACAACTTTATACCCCCTTTAAACTTCAGGTCCCATCATGTGATTTGCATCCTTTACTACATCCTGTTGTGTTCAAATCAAACTGGGACTGGGACACCACTTGCACATTACACGACCTCAGCTGGGAGTTACTGCCACATTCCCTGTACAGTCCTGATCTCACTCCAAGACATTTGCACATGCTTGGGCCAATAAAGGAATTCCTGGGAGGCCAGCGTTCGAAAGTGAAGCAAGCATTCCAATCATACATTGATGGTATCCAAGCACTAGAGGATGGTTTTACTTTCACAACTGTGTTCCCTTATTCTGCACAATCAAAAGTCCTGGTTTGACTTGAACGCCCCTCGTTTCAATCTTTCATATCAGTTTCACTCTAGGTACAAAATCCCTAGGATCCTTTTATGATAAAAGAGACTCCTTTTAAAAACATGTCCGTGATTTATACCGTGAGTCATATTGTTTAAATAAATGTTATACTAATCTTAAGGCTTATTTTTCGTCAAATATTCGGCCAATTACAACAATCGTCAAATTTTTAGTGCATTCAGTAAAATAACATGCACTTATCAGATTCCCTTGCACAAATTATATTACTCTATTACATATACAGTGCTGTCCATATTTAAATACGTTTTATTTTCATATCCATGTTTAAATGAAATGAAACTGATTTTAAATGAATAGTAAATGGAAAGTTCAGACGTTTAAACCCTAAAGTGTCAGTAACAATAATATTCGGAATCATCCACGTTAATAATAAGCATGAAGTGTATTTATAGAATGTTTAGGTGGACAGTCAAACAGTGATGTTAAAATCAGAAGACAGACAGACAGACAGACAGACAGACAGAGAGATATATTAGGAGGCAGGTTTATTTTTTCAGGAATTAAAAAAGACAGGAAGCACAAGCACAAATGCTGAGACTGTTGAAGATGAATGATATCAGCGTGAGTAGGGCAGGCCTGGTAGCGGTAATCAAGAGAAGAAAGCCAAAATGAAGGATAAATGATGAAAGCGCCATTGTGGTTTGGAGTAAAATAGCGAAGGAGGGTCAGAGAGTTTGTGGAAACCAAACATGCAATTAGTTCGCTGCAGGTCGATAACACGAGACGAGAAAACACAGGACCAAAGTGACAGACAATAATAAAGGGTAGAAGATATAAGGTTTAACTATTGGTGTCTGAAAGCATAAAGAAAACAAGGATTGCAAAACAAAGGAACTAAATTATAAGCAAAAGCTTTAGTTTATGTAAGAGGCTGAGGAGGAGGAGGAGGAGGAACTGGAATGTGACCCCTGGCAGGCATCAGGAGTGTGTAGTAATGTGAATCAGCCTTCTTCTTCCATCTCACAAGTGGGACCACTTACTTTCCAACCTCACTTATACTCGGCGCTGGACACAGCATGTACGTGTCTTCTATATCGGCCGGCCGTACGTCTAATGGGACATAAGATCATTACTTGATAAAAACTTGAACACATATTAGGATTATAAAACACAAAATAATCAATTCTACAGCGATGTAATTTTAGGATAAAAAAAAAAAAAAAGACTTACTTAAGGTGACAGTATCGTTGATCTTGAAGCTGCACAGCACCTGGTCTATTTTTCGGGCGTGCAAAAAGCCGTTGCCTCGAACCACCACTTGGAACGACTCTGAAACATTAGTTCGACTCTTTCATGATGATGCTCACCTTTTAAACATCAGTGCATTTTTTTTTAGATTTGGATACATTTGGACGATTCCGAATTCACACTGAGCTTCATGTTAAAACAATCATGTGGCGAGGCTGAAACCACAATGAGCTAATGTTCCTCTTGAGGAAATGCTTCTTCCAGGTTTCCTCATTGCATATATATAAATATACACTACTCTCACTGGCCACTTCATTAGGTACACCTGTTCAACTGCTCGTTAAGGCAAATATCTAATCACATGGCAGCAACTAAATGCATTTCGGCATGTAGACACGGTCGAGACAAACTGATGAAGTTCAAACTGAGCATCAGAATGGGGAAGAAAGGTGACTTACGTGACTTTTTATCTTATCTGTATGATCTACTATGATTTTCAAATACAAAATCTCTAGAATTTACAGAGAATGGTATGAGAAAGATAAAATATCCAGCAGTTCTCTGGGTGAAAATGCTTTGTTGATGCCAGACATCAGAGGAGAATGACCAGACTGGTTCGAACTGATAGAAAGGCAACAATAACTCAAATAACGTCTCGTTACAACTGAGGTATGCTGAAGAGCATCTCTGAATGTACAACATGTCAAATGTTGAAAAAGATGGGCTACAGCAGCAGAAGGCCATACCACTCGCCACTCCTTTCAGCTAAGAGCAGGGAAATGAGGTTAGAGTTCGCATAGGTTCACCAAAGCTCAAGGGGCAGTGGTAGCTCTAAGGGCTAAGGCACTGATTTACTGATTGGAAGCTCCACCAGGTTGCCACTGTTGGGCCCTTGAGCAAGGTCCTTAACCCTATCTGCTCCAGGGGCGCTGTATGATAAAGGCTTAACTTAGCTTAACTTAAGTTGGATGGTGGAAGTTTGGAAAAACATAGTCTGGTCTGATGAGTCCCGATTTCTGCTGCAACATTCGAATGGTTGGGTCAGAATTTGACCAACCATTGGTCTCAGTACCAATTTAGCATTGTGTAAATGCCACAGCCTACATCAGCATTGTTACTGACCAGGATAACACGACATGTCACAAAGCTAAAATCATCTCAAACAGGTTTCTTGAACAAGACAGTGAGGTCACTGTACTCAAACAGCCTCCACAGTCACCAGATCTCAATCCAATAGAGCACCATTGGGATGTAGTGGATTCACATCATGGATGTGCAGCCGAAAAATCTGCAATATGGACTAAAATCTGTCCGCATAAGAATGTTTTCTTGCTGAACATATGTCAAAAAGAAGGCAAAAATTGGTCTAACCAAGTACTAGCAAGGTGTACCTAATGAAGTGGCCACTTGATTGAGTGAATCAATAATTGAGGAATTTCAGGAACAGTGTTCGGTTATTCTGAAATATACCTAAAATATTTCTTTGTCAGTGTCTTGACTTTACACTGTACATTCACTTTTTTCTTCATTGGTGCCGATGCCATTACTGGATTATGTTAACCATCATTTACTGCACACCAGAGAAAATGATTGGAGAGTAAATTAGATTAGAAAAAAAAAAAAAAATCCCATGGGAGAAAAATTAATATTATAGCATTGTAAGGAAAAAAAAAAGTCTTTCCATCTTACGGTTCTTAGCAAATGAGAAAGTGAATTTAAAGCGACTTTTATTACCTCCTGCGCACACGCTGGAAGGCTCAACTGCCAAGATCTCAATACAGGATTTTCTGATAATCTGTAAAAAAAAAAAAAAAAAAAAAAAAAACAATAAAAAGGATTGAAAAATGATTTTAAAGAACCATTTGCAAAACTGAAGCAGAACTCTGCTGCAATGGAATGGTATAAATGTCATACTGAGAATGCCTGTGGTTGTGTTAGGAGTGTGTAGCGTTCACTTCATCTGTCTTTTATTAAGTAGGAGCCTTTGTTTACCGAGTCAATCACGCCTCTGAGAGCTTGGAATCCTCCTGTCACAGGAAACACGTGCTCGATGGTGTCTGCGATGGTAGCGAGCTACAGTAAAACAAAAACACCAAGGGTTGTTAAAGTGTCCTGTCGGTTCCTTGGAGCACGTGCGCGCGGAAAATGATAACGCACACGGAATTAAAACAGCATGCAGGGTGTAGTGACAAAGAGCTGGCTTGAGCACCTGCGTCTCGTTGAAATCCTTCACTCCGACACAATACACGATGGCTCCCAAGGTTCTGGCTCTGGCAGCCTGTAACAACAACAACAACAACAACAACAACAATGATGATGATGATGATTTAACCCTTACAGCAATATTGCATTGAACACGTATGAAAGTTTAAATTTATGGCATTGAGCAGACGCCCTTATCCAGATCCTTTATGCATCTGAGGTTAAGGGCCTTGCTCAAGAGTCCAACAGTGGCAACTTGTTGGTTTTGGCCCAATGTCATGTCTAAATGTTATGTAAAATGCCGGTCAGGGATTTTACCTCCTGTTGTGCTAATTCAAGTTGCTGCTCATTGAGTTCCCCGTCCGTTAATGCAATAATCACACTTGCTTTGCCTAGAAAAAGGACATTAGTATGAAATCAGTAGTACCATGATATTGGTTTTATTTATTAGAACTGAATCTTGGATCAATAACCAAGGTGTTAAGCTTTACAATTGCGACTCACCAAAATTCTCATGATAAATTTGTTCATTCGCCTGTGAATGATGACAACATAATTAATACACATGAACACAGCCATGCACACGCACAAAACAAAACACTGAAAACATGAAAACACAACTGATAATTATAGGTAATTAATTAGGAACAGAGTGCTGTGATGTGTCATGTGAACGGTAGTCATCGTTCATGCTCTAAAATTCATTCATTCATCTTCTGTACTGCTTTTCCTTTATATGTGGTCGCAGGAAGCCCGAGCACAAGGCGGGGTAGACTCTGGACAGGGCGCCGATCCATCACAGGGTACTTATGCACACTTATTCACACACTCCGGGCAATTTGGGAACACTGGTTAGCCTAATCTGCATGTCTTTGGACTGTGGGAGGAAACCGGAGTACCTGGAGGAAACCCACCAAGCAAACTTCATGCAAACTCCACGTACGCAAAACCCCGAGGGGGGAATCCTCATTAATTTCCTGATTCATTTATTTGATTCGGTAGATGAAGACAGCATATCCAGAAGGCTTTTATCCCACTTTACCCACTGCCATTTCCTAATGACTGACTTTTTTGACTGTATTATACAACAGCAAGCTCTGACCGAGTAAATTTGATTGGACGTGAGCCATTCCATGAGTGCTGATAACAGAGCATAACAGCACTGGGACGTTTTACTCTATGTATCACGTCACAGGAGTACCCTGTGATGGATCGGCGCCTGTCCCGGGTCTACAGGATATAACAATCAACCCCGTGTTTCAACTCCAGAAACCTGTAAGATAGCTGATATTTAGTTTCTCAGTTTTTCAGGACTGTCCACCACCTCCATTCTTTATTCTACTCATCTTTTGGCCATATTTTTCCCAGTTAAACCTACGTTCACCCTTGTTAATTATACTAACTGCTGGTTGCTAGCTGTCGGTAGCTAGCTCTGCCAGTCGTGCTTAGTGAGTTGGACCAGTTGAATTAAGATATTTGATATGTGCAAGGGAAAATAATCGATTAAATAAATGAACAAATCACAATCTTTTGATAATAAATGGTGTTTGTGGACCTGTTGTATAAAAGCAATATTAAACTTGAGGTTGTGCTGTTATATCTTCTGCATCCAGGCTGCACCCTTGTTCCTATGACCACATCATAGGATATTCTGATATTCAGCACAACAGCACTCCCTCTAGCATGATATTGCTTAAGTCAAAACAGGTCAACAGGTCCGAATCAACAATCAAATCAAGTGTGTAAATGGATAATATTTACTTAGTTGAAGGTAATTTAATTGATTATTTGTAAAATATTACAATCCATGTAAATAGATTGTATCCCAGTGCTACAGGATGTAATGTAATTAGGTGCATCGATTAAAAAATACATAAAAATAATTCAGTGATTTGCCTTATAGCCTCTTAGAGCTTCTGTCAAAGTCTTAACTGTCTCACTGTACAGAGATTTAATAGAATAAACAGGGAACCTTTTGCAGGCCAAGGTGCATGAACGTATCTCCTCCTGGGATTTCTCTTTTTAGGACATTCAGGCCTTTGGTTATGTGCTCCCTTGGAAAAAAAAAAAAAACCACACAAACGAGAACAGAGAACATTTTATCTCACCGATGTACCAATCCAAGACGATTTTAATACCTAAAATTACTTACACTTTGTTATTGGCATTTTTTTGTAAAACGTGCAAAGATAATTAAAAGTAATCTACAGTAGTTAGAGCAATACGTTTTTAAATTACATAACAAATTACACATGCACATACTGCCATTCTATCTTTAATACAGGACCTTTCAGATTTATTGTATATTTCTGCTAATGCAACTCAGTCGTCTATATAACTTGCATGATTTCTATCTTGTTTAGCAGTTTAACCAACCAGTTGTTTAGTATTTGAATCGCTCCTGTGTAACAGTAACCTCCTTCGCGTTTTGCCTAAAACTGTCCACTGCCTGGTTATTGATGGGTCCCTTAATAGGAATGTGGTCCCGCGGTACTTGATTTAAAAAACAGATGGGTCAGATTTTGGCTTTTGCATACACTACCCTACAACATTCATCATTGTGCCTTAGAGTCAGACCTCCTTTACCTGTTTTCGGTCAGCTTCATTATTGTGTTTCCTCTGCTCGAAAACACGATGAAGGACATTCGAAGCAGGGGGCTAAGATACAAAAGACAGGCATTAATAGCAACACCTAATACCACTTATATTTTCTTTATATATACTAAAAAATGTTGTAAAATCCCAGCGCTAAATGCCGGAAATGACAAAGAATTCACGAGTACCTGATGAATTTCTCAGCCAAACTCTCGACAAATGAGTAGATCTCATGCCAGTGGTGTTTAACACTTCCTGACCTGAGGAGAACAGGGGTCAAAACAGTCATCAATCTGTTCACACTCACTCTCCAGACCCGTACAGTCTAATTCATGATAGAGAGATTTAAATCCTACAGGATGTGATGTGTTTGTTCATAAAGGAAAGAGGAAGAAGACGCAGCCTTTACAGGGCCCCTCTCGTTTTACCCCTCACTGTTCCCTGACTTGTGAAGGTCGAACACTTCCTGTCTCTGCACTTCGAGGGGGGTATGGGTGATTCATCCTTGACACTCTTGAGATCTGTCCCAACTTTCTGAGTCAGCCAACTTTAGGGGACCTTCACCTCCGAAAACACTTGAAAATGGTTCTTAACTTGGGTGACGTAACAGTCTACAAGTCTAGACATCAACCACAGCTCCTAAAACATGTCCTAAAAAAGGTCTCTGGAAGAAAATATAACCTGACGACTTATTAGTCCCAGGAGATGTTTTAGCTACAAAAGATATAATTTAATGTTTGCTTGTATTCCAGTTCTCTAATGTTCATAAAAGCTCTCTAATGAATTTGTTTCGACTTGAAAGACGCTAATCAAACACACGGGCTGACTCACCGAAGGAAAACTGGGAGTGTGGTTTTCCAACAGAGTCGACAAAAAGACAAGCCAGCACAGAATATAACAAGCAAAACAAAGTAAAACCCAAAGAAGGGCAAACACAACTACGGATATGAGGGTCAGATAGCGGACTTGTCACCGTTTTCAACTTTAGGCTCCATAACCTCACCATGGAGGTTGCTTATCTTGGACGAGCAAGCTTTTTTCTGGGGTACCAGCAATCCTAGGATTGGTGCCTAGCTAGCAGTTTTCTCACCTGTCCAAACAATGGTCGAGGAGGAAGTGGCCATTTTCATGTGAGATCCTTGATGAAATATTTTGCGGCACTCCTGCTTTGATCTAATTTTAATTTAAAGACTGTATGAGACTCAGAGACTCGGATTTCAAACAGCATATGTTTTTTTTTTTTTTTGAAGGAGACTGTAAGCAACGACAGTATGATGTATGATGTAAATAATATGTGGTGTTAATCTCACTAGGCGGATTGATGTCTCCCACGTACAGCAGCATGTGTACAGGTAAGAGTTAGTACTACAGACAGGGAAAGAAAAGATAATATGCAGATAAATTGGCTGAACTGGTCTGAAAATGAGTGTGTTTATTCAAACTTTCTGACTTCAACTGTCACCTGATATCAGTGTATGAGTTGGCCTGTTGCAGCATGGTTTCTCAAGACAACTAATGCTCCCAAATACATACTGTATGTACACATGAGTATAATTAAAAACTTGAATTAGCTGACTCAGCAGAGCTAAGCACTTATCTTGCTCAGCTTGACTTAATTCTCCAACACCGTTCCGTTCCCTGTGTGATGTATGATCAAAAAAACAAGAGACAAACATCACAAAGATATTGACGTGCAGGTCCTTATCTAAGAAGAGAACATTCCTTACAGATGATACCATGCTTTCTAATTCAGTTTCGGGGCAAAACTCCAAGAAAACGCTGAGCAATGGAGAAGGAGTGGAATGGAGAATTAGCAGTTACACATTTTGTGCAGAGTCAGCAGTACTCTAAACTCCAGATCATCCGTACTTCAGACCCGATATTAACTAGAGAACGGACAACTTGCTCCTGACACTGCGGCATGAATGAACCTGCAATCTCATTTAAGCGAAGGTGATACCAAGAATCTCCTCATTAGACAGTAACTACTGCATTAACCCCTAGTGAATCATGTGCCTTATAAGGATGTGATGAACTGAAGCGCTAAAAGAATAGTACTATTTATAAGAACAGTAAGCCACTCATCCATCACCCAATTTTAAACCATTCCAAAACAAACAAAAAAAAAAATCCCTACAACATCATTTTCCAACATAGTCTTGGGTAGAAATAAAAGAAAAATGGTAATTGTGAAAATAATTGGTTATAATAGTATTTCTTCTGATTTCATTGATTTGAATCCCAGCTAAATGGCTCACATCCGAAGTTATGGGAACTGGGAATCATGGTTTGTAACCAAACACTTTCAGCCTAAGGCCTTGGAATCTACAGCACCCTGCACAATTTTATTTCTCTTTCTATTTATACTTGTGCTGGACATGTACAGTTTTTTAGACCCGAGCCCAGCGCTTATTCTCCTCCTGCTATACAGTTCACCTACAAAGATTCTGCAGCAGTGTGGTAACAACTATGGCTCTTCATGCTGAATCCAGGCCCATCGTCTGGCTCGCAAGGTGTCCTAGAAAAACAAGTGTGTCACGGGTTGAATTTACCCGTTGCAGCTGTTGTGAAGCTCTGGCATGAAATGCATGACGCAATGCTCTGGCTAGGTTAAAGTAAAGAATGTTTGGTTGGAAAACAGCTCAAGCTGACTATTTCTAAGTCTGCTGTAGGGACACACATGAAAGGGACGTTTGCTGGATGTAATGGCACTGTTACAGAATTAGATTTCTGAAACACTAAACAACTTGAAATTAATCCTGAAATCACAATCTGGATGGTTTAAACGAACTGTAATGCATGATAATGTAGTGGTTGCAATAGTGAGAAATATAACTACATAGAATAAAATTGTACTGTGATAAATCCATCCATCCATCCATCCATCAAACTCTGTAGTCCAACTAGGGACCGTGGAGGCCAATGGCAAGCATTGTATTTTTATTCCCATTTTTTATGACCATAATCATCATTCACACATTTTTAGGACACCAGTTAGTCTCATCTGGATGCCTTTGGACTGTGGGAGGAAACCAGAGTACCTGGAAGAAACCCACCAAGAACATGTGAACTCCGTGCACACAGACCCGAGGCGGGAATCGGACCCAGACACTGGAGGCGCAAGGCGACAGTGCTAACTATTAAACCACCATGCCGTCACTTCGTATCCCTCTCATATTGAAAACTACTAACTGTCCCAAGCGATCAGATTTTTGTATTAATTAAATGTTCTGTGACATTTGTGTATCTATTTGCATTAGTAGCATTTCATGCTAACCAAATAAAGTTATACAGTGCTTACTTGTACAATTGTAGAATTCGCTTGTGGTTAAGTGTATAGCTGCAAAGGTATACCATAAGTTGAGTGGGTATCTGAACATGTTGTTACAGCAAATGTTTCTGTTGTTACATGTATTGTGAACAATAACGAGTCCACGCATGCAACACACTATCAATACTCCATTCCTCAGGACGTCACCGCTACCTCCCATCGTGTTTTGTTTTCCATAAATTCCATAAATTCTCAAAAAAGACTCGACAGCCATATATGTCTTCCTAGGAGGTTTTAAAACCGTTATCCGGTCACTATATTAATGCCTGGAAGTATATATGATTTCATTCTTTTCAATATATTATTGGAAAGTGACACCAACCAAGAAGTTATCATCTGTACCCACTGGATACCCTAATACCCTGATGAGCTTGTAATTAAGCTAGATATTGTAAATACTATTATGGAGGTGTGTGGTTTTTTTTTCCTTCATGAAAGTGCTTGGACCCCATGATTGCTGCTTGTGGTTGTATTCAATTTTTATAGCTTTTTTCCATTTATTGCATATTTTTCCGAAAGCAGAAGTATGTTTAAAGAATACTTCTAATTCTACAAAACTCTTGTTCCTTGTTTTATTTTGGGGATGCATTGTTTATTCGTTCAGGAAATACATTTTCATGCTCAGCATTATGATGAATCCAGAGTCTATTCTAGGAACCATGGGGCATAAAGCAACATACTCTGGAAAGGAGACAATTTCATCATATACACATTCCCACGCTCATTTACACATAGGGATAAAAAAGAGTCAAAACTTAATGTTTTGGGATAATCAGCTATTAAAAGCCAGGGTTAAGAACAAAAACGAACTAACCATTACTTAGTTCTAGTAGCAGTCATTCATAAATGAGATCATTTTTTCCTTTGGGATGCTTTTGGATCATGGGACCAACAGGATAATTATGATTCTATTGGTCAAGAATGACACACACACACATCCATATAAAAGATAGAATGCAGTTTTATGAGCCTGCAGTTGTGGGTATGCAAACCACCTGGGTTTAGTAATTATCACTTTTTCCAAGACCTTGTAAAAGCATTGAAATTCCTTTTCCTTGTTATGCAGGACACAACCTTGATTCTGAAACAAAACACTTAAATTTCCTTTGACAGTGCACTGTTTGGGTATGTGAATAGAAGTAATGCTACTAAGCACTTCTCCATCCATCCATCCATCCATCCATCCATCCATCCATCCATCTAGGAACCTCTATAGTCCAACTAGTGACCATGGATGCCAGTGGTGACTAACATTGTATTTACTCCCATTGTACGACCGTGGTAGGATCAACATTCACACGCACATACACTACGGGCAATTTGGGAACACCAATTAGCCCAATGTTTTTGGACTGTGGAAGGAAACCGGAGTACCAGGAGGAAACCCACCAAGCATGGGGAGAACATGCAAACTCCATGCACACAGACCCCGAGGTGGGAATCGAATTTTTGTAGGAATTTAAAATGAAAGAAAGTTTTGATGAGCGTCAGATGGCTGTTCCAGAACTATTCAATTTGACCATCATCTCCTGTACGTGATCTATAAACTAAATTGTTAGAATTTAGTCATTTTAAATCAGTTGGTGACGAAACTTCACTGTTTTAAAGAAGTAAGAAATCCAGTTGTGTGTCAGTTTAGTTTTTGTTTTTTTTTTTACCCTAAGGATGAATGCTGAGTTTGGACACCACAGACATTTCCCATGTGGCAGTGGAGTCTGCGCCAAAAAGTAGGCCATGAATACTTAAAGGCCCTGGTTAACTCAAAAACCTGTAAAACAAGATCCTGTGAGATATCGGAAAATAAGATGTCTTCCTGAGCTCTATAACTCTTGTATGTGCAAATCCAGAGAGAAGAAAAGAAAAGAAAAAAATAACTCACAAGGAGATTGTGTGAACCGCTTAGTCAGCACAAGTTATCAAATACATCCCAGCCCTCTTTGTGTCATTACACAAAACCACAGGGATGGATCAGATAGAGTGCTTAGATCAGATGTTTTTACAGAGACAACAAGCACATTAGAAAGAAAGAAAGAAAGAAAGAAAGAGTGGTGTTGGACTAATGATCATAATAAAGATCTGACACAATGTAGAACAGATTATTATAGTGTCATCATTAGGTAATATGCACGAACAACAGTAGAAAAACAAACAAAATTTTGGATCAATCTTTAATCTCTGATTAGATTTTTAAGATTTACCAAGATGAACTTACTTGTCAAGGACAAAATACAAGTCGAAGGCACCTTGACAAGACCTCTCCTGGTCCTCTTCCTGACCCTGTGCCACACCATTGCTGGTGCAAAGCAAAATCCCCAAAACAACCAGTACAAGGAGCACATTCTTCCCAGAGCTCGCCATCCTTAGTCTTAGTTGCGCAAAAACAATCACTCCTCAGCAAAACAACCCGATTTTACATTCTCCCCGGTGCGTCCCGCGAAAAGAGAAAAACAAACCAAAAAAAAAAAAACGGGGAAAAGGACGAAACACAAAGAACAGAGACGGATGTTTGTCCGTCTTTCCTCCCGTTAGAGCGGATTCCCCAGGAGTTCACAGATGTGGCGCTCCTCCTTTAGACTGAGACGTAGACGGCGGTGCTGAGAAAGAAAACCTCAGCGCGCGGTACTTCTGCACTCTAACGGTTTCACACACGCACACACAAAAAAAAAAACATAAAAGAAAAAAACAACAACTTCAAACGCGTTTCAAACAGAAGTTCGAAAGCAGATCAAAAGAGTTCGCTCGCTTTCCGCGATGGTGAGGCTAAAGCTCGCTGTAACTCTCAACAAAACGTCCACAGGCGAGGACTCGGCAGAAAGAAAGAGACCTGGTGTCAAATTTCAACCCTTCCACGAAAAAAAAAAAAATGCCTCGCCACTTTTTTTAGGACTTCTTTCAACATTCTAATGGCACCACAAGTGCAGTCCATGCAGACACGATAACCTCAAGGGTATGGGGGCCTGGAGCCCATCCCAGGAGATTTAGGGCACAAGGCGGGGTACACCCTGGACAGGGCGATTATATACTCTGGACTTTTATGGCGATTACACTTGACATACAAATAAAATTTCAGTTACCAACTTATGTTTTTTTTTGTTGTTTTTTTTGTCTAAGTTTGCATGTTCTCCTCGTGCTTGATGGGTTTCCTCCGGGTACTCCGGTTTCCTCCCACAGTCCAAAGACATGCAGATTAAGCTACAGTCAGAGTACAGTGTGTGTGAGTGCCTGTATTTGTGTGTATGCTGTGATGGATTTGCACAAGGGTGTACCCTGCCTCATGCCCTCGTCTCCTGGGATGGGCTCCAAGTCCCCCGCGCCCATGTATACAGGATAAAGCGGTAAAGACGATAAGTGAGAGTGACAGTGAGTGAGTGATATTATTCATTTATTTAGTAATATTTGTGAAATAAGACATTTGTTGGTTTATCTACAGAATGACTCTACCCTGAATCAATGATTAAATGCTACAGTTGCTATTCAATCTCTCTCTCTCTCTCTCTCTCTCTCTCTCTCTCTCTCTCTATTTTAGTACAAGACAATTTGCAGAGCAACACAAATTTTCTTCTCTTTTCCCAGTGAGGCAGTAGGGTCCAACAGAGCATGTGCAGTATGAGTGCCATCAGTTTAGCATGTTTTTGATTGGAGCCAATGCCCCCTGTTTCAACTTTTCCCAGTCTCCCCTACTAAGCTTTGCTTGGAACTGTAGACTACAACAGGGTTTCCTCCCCTAAGGGATGGTTAGATCAATGTTTTCATGAAGCGGAATCTTAGAGCCCAAAGTCAATGCCCACTTGATTTTTACCCGTGGGACGTAGGGACAATGTGAAGGTTATGATGTAACAGGAAAACATACACAACAAAAATGATATAAAGAACACATTTAAAGTGCATTTACATGCATTACACCAGATGTCTTAACACAAGCTCATTATGAGTGCGTGGGATGAATATGAATGTGAGATGTTTGTGTTTACAAACAAACAAACAAACAAACCAACAAACTTCAATCATGTGCAGCAGTTGTTCTTAACACTGGTCATGGCAGACCCCCTGACCTGCACATAGTGTTTTCTTCAGTTGAAGTGGGTGTGATTAAATCACACTATTGTAGTAACACAAGCATGTAAAATATAAGATCTTCACTTTCCTTCATGTTGAAACAGCACATAAGGGCATACTGAAGTTGTTATACAGTACATCATTATAGGGTACATTATTTTTTTAAATGATTGTGGTTTAAATTTAACTCACTGAATTTAAATGACAAGTAATTAATGGTAATAACTATAAGAACTCAATAGAAATGTTTTATTTAACTGTGGTTATGTCTTTAGTCACCAGTGTTAATAAATAGCAAAAAAAAAGGGTCCCATTGTCTGTGGTTCATAAAACTTTGGCACAAACCAGTTTTAACTATGAAAAATACCATACATTACATATAATTAATTTAGTCAGTGAAGCCTTTAGTAGTGTTTGATTCTCATATGTCCAAAACCAAAACCCATAAAGGCCTGTGCCATATTGTAAAAACAATAATCAATATTTAACTGAAAAACCATGATTACTGATTATCTCACCAATTTTCAAGATGTCTTTCCCAGAGCTCACCCTTCCTACACCATTGTCTTGGACTTGCTCTTGGTCTCTTAAAAGACTTGGTCTTTTAAAGTGAAGTAGAAATCTAATAATTGAGGCTCATTTATGATTGTGGTCAGAAAGAATAATAAAAAAATCATCTTAACAAATATTACTGTTGATGTGCCTGATCAGGATGCTTGATTCGATCTTGAGCACAGATTTCTGTCAGTGTAGAGTTGATATTTCATTCCCTGTATCTGTGTGTATTTTCCAACATTGTTCCAGACAAAGTTTCTTGTGTGCATGATGCACTGGAATTGGACTGGCATGACAATTCCTCACCAGTACAGCATCATTAAACTGATAATTATAGTTTATACTTTTCCCTTTTAATTTACTTTTCTATTCTTTTTTTTTTATTCTGTAAAGCTGCTTTGTGAACATGGCCATACAAATAAAAGACAATTGCTGAATTAAACCAAGAAAATAAACTGAATTAGTGAAAAAGATTATTTTAGAAATTCCCACAGCATTAAAACTAATGACAGGCTAGTTAGACAGAAAAGCATTTTAGACTTGGTTAGTCATTTGCATTCTCATATTCATTACATCACCACACAGAGCCCCGTTTCCTGAGGAAATTCTAAAGAAAAGCTCTCCAGGTGGTCTTCCATCATCATCCCAAAACAAAGGCATGAGGAAGTGAGAAAGTGCTATTAACTGCAAACAATTCTACATCCTCCCGTGAAGATTCCTTTATAAAAACCTCGCTGGCACACACACTTCCTCTTTGGGCAGATTGTAGTCATTCAGGATAATAATAGCAGCTAGTTGACTAGAATAAGGAAGTACTGTAGAATTATCAGAATATTCAAACATAATTCTTAAATCTTACTGCACAAGCAAAAATATTGTGAAAAAATGGCCTCTTTTGATTGAGATGCTTATGTAGCTTATTTTTACTCTCTGAAGACATGCATTCCAAGTCACCACCTGGATTTAACTAAGTGAACAGGTACTGTAATAGCCTTCCATTGGATAATTACTGCAGTGGTTAATATGGTTCAGCTGCAACAATTTATTTAACCCTAGCTGATGAAGTGAGTACCTGTAGCTTCTCATTTCTTAAACAACCATGTCAGAAGACCGATCCTGTCTGGTCACAACAAAAATGTTACTCTGTTTCAGAAGGGTAAAATTATTGTCCTGCATCAAATAAAGAAAACAACTAAGGAGATTGTTGAAATTACTAAAATTAGGTTAAGAACTCATTAAAAAAAAAAACTGTTAGAACACATTATTAAAAACTGGAAGGATATTGGTGAACCATCATCTTCAAAGAAGAAATGTGGTCGGAAATTTTTTTAAAGATCATAATCGATCACTTTTGGTAAAATTAAATCTAAAAAATACCAGTAGAAGTCATGGCTGTGTTTTAATAGTGAAAGTAAGAGCATTTTCTCTCAAGGGATTGGAACTAAACAGCTGTGTAGCCTTAACAAAACCACTTATCAGTAAGAATAATAGAATAAAAAAAAGCATTCAATTTGCAGTGGACTGTGGAGCTATGGAAAAAGGTAAATAAAAATAAATAAATAATAATAAAAAAAAACATATAGTTATTACAATTAAAAAACATAACGTTGACTGTGGAGCAACGGAAAAAAGTCATGTGGTCTGATGAGTCCAGATTTACCCTGGTCCAGAGTGATCACATCAGGGTAAGAAGAAAGGCGGATGGATCCATGTATGTAACATTATGTGTCCAAAAAAATGAGGTCAGCTGACTACATGAATATACTGAATAACCAGATTTTTCCATGAATTTATTATTATTTTTTTTCTGAAGGTACATGCATATTTTAAGATGACAATGCCAGAGCTCAAATTGTAAAAGAGTGGCTCAGGGAGCATAAGACATTTTCACACATTTATTGGCCACCAGAGAGTCCAGACCTTGGAGAACTCCATGAAGAAGACTTTATACAGTGGTCTGA
>JAOVVA010000054.1:22017708-22036733 GCA_028565275.1 Leiocassis micropogon
TCAAGGGTTTTCCAACATGGGATTCACCCTCAATACTCAGGGCTGCTGTAGGGGTTTAGGTTACCTATGACAATGAGTACAACCTTGGAGAGGAGGATGTCTGGCTCTGTAATGCAACCTGAGTCCAGGATACCAATACTTTACAGGGACTCCAGGAGACACTAGCGTACCCATTGCAGGCACAGAAATCCGGACAGCCAGAAAGTGTATTGCTGAGGCACACAGCAATAATGGGGATGGCAGCTAATGGATGAGCTGGGATAAATACAGTAGCTTCCCACTTCCCAATATGAAAGGACCCTGGGCCATGACAGACTGAGGCTAGATCAGGAAGAGGTGCAAGCAACATACATCATATCTCTCTGTAACAGAGGAGCATCTCTAGAATATCCAACAATTGCTCTAGCAATACCCTATGGAGAATGAGACTGAGAGGAATAGGCCAATTATTAGGAGCAGGAGAATAAGTGAGAAAAGCAGGGTTGTTGTGCTTATCGTGAGCTAATAGAGGTAGGTTGTAAGGGTTTTGAAAATAAACTACTCAGGAAGATTGTAGCACATATCTATCTTGTATGCAGGGATCAACTACAAAAACCTACCCATGACTATTCCCAGTGCTTTCACTTTATAATCCCCTCCAATCTTAACTACCTGTTTACTTCATTAATGGTATCAATAACTGCCCAGCCACAAGAGGGGGCTACATGAATATAAAGCTTTTGGTTCCACAATGCCATGTTGCCCAAACATTCTACTGTTCTTTGTCTTTCTTGGCTCAAACTCATAACCTTGAACAGCTGCAGGTTTCGAAATGACTTCATATCACGGCTCATTTAATTTCAAACATCAGTCATTTCCTTTGTGTGTCCATAAACAACTCGGTGTATCAGCTGAAAAACAATTCATTTCAACCCCAGTACAGATTCCCATCCAGAAACAAACAACATTCTTTTCTTTGTTGTGTTAAAGTCTTCTAACATCACATGATGTGTCCCAACCACTTTAGCACTCACTAAGTGTTAGAGTGCCATCTTGTGGACGGGTTAATATTTTACATTAAGCTGAACGCTACATTAAGCTTTGTGTTAAAGTAAAGTGAGGTTATGTGGTCTGTAAAGGGTTAAGTAATTTGATCCTTTTTTTAAAATTAAACTTTGAATCTACATTTCATTTGCTTTCATCATTTTTTTCCGCCTTCCAGTAAGAGCTGCATATTTTCCCCCACTGTAGTCATTTCGATACAGTTCCATTTCGTCAGACATAAATAAGACACAACTAGAAAGTGATTTTCAGACAGTTCTCAAATACGGATTTCTATTTAATGCATTTTTAATGAGGCATCATGGGGATTACATTACAGTGCAAAACAACTGACATTTCCAGTTCCATATACAGAACATGATAAAACAGACAGTGCTAAACTTAAATGTGATCCAACAGGTATGAAACTGTACAACTAATTATTATTCCAAATCATTTTGTAATATTTATCTGTGTTCCATTGTGTGCAACTGTGTTCTCTAATTAGAATCTATTGAAACAAAAGTCGAAGAGACTACAGGAGATTTTGGAAAGGATATGAGTTTTCTAGTTTTGTGATGAAATCTAGTGCAACATGTAAATATTATGGCTTCTTCATCCCTAACCTTCCTCTTTTAGACCATTTTGCTGTCCTAGTATATCCAGTTTTGAAAGATTATTTCTGGCCTATAAGGTGCTTGTTAAGTATACCCTTGGCCATGTCCAGGGCTTCGCTTGCAGACACTGCGACGTGCGGGGCAATTCCAGCTCCCTCCCAGGCAGGACCCTGGGTGGTGTCTGAGTGCATGACTGGAATTGCTAAGAAAACATCACTGTTGCTTACTTGGAAAGTTTTAGGTGGCTGGCAGGAGCCATAGGTCGGCTCACCTACAATCATGGCACGGCCAAACTTCTTCATGATGTAGACAAATTCCTCGGCTGCACCAGCTGTCACTCCACTGGTCAGGATCAGCAGGCCTTTCTTGGAGCCATATCTCCTACCTGAGAAGTACAGAAGGCATGATCAGTTACTGCACCGGTCATAAATTTCACATCACAAATCATCTCAAGTGTTGAAATATTTAATGGGAAATACAGTTAAAAAGGAATATGAGATATACCCAACCTGTCAACTCTGGAAGGGTGGCAAGGACGCTTGTGGTACCAGATGATCTGTCATATAGTTTGTCCAAAACAATCTGCATGTCTTCATCAAAGAAGTAAGAGCAGAGGCCTGCAATGGGGTGTGTCGACCCACCTACATTGTTCCTTCAAAACAATTATGAGTTATAATTAATGTTTCTGAAGGATAAACATGAATAATATATATATATATATATAAGGGATGTTTCTGAGTAGTGTTAAGTGTACATGTTGAGGGATTAAAACTGCAGCTGGTATTCAGTCCTCAAACATAACTATGGATTATTTAGAGATTTGTGTGGGATTTGTGAGTTGGATTTGGACACATGATTCTGACCGAGTACTTAAGCCTTATTTTTGGATAATACTGACTTGCGCAAGAATTTGTCTTAGGTACAGGGTCACTGTCTGACAGTTGTCAGACCACATTATATATTTATTTAGCTCAGAAGGTTTGAAATATACACTCCAAACATATAGAATGCAATTTAAAGCATGCAAAATACACATAAATACACTTTCCTGTCCTTTTAAAATCTGCAAAAACAGAAATAAAGATTCAAATATTTGTCACATATACTTTACAACACAGTGATATTATTTTTCACATAACCCAGTTAGTAGGCTTGTACCTTGAACCAGCACATCTGGAGCAGATAGGGTTAAGGGGCTTGCTCAAGGGCTCAACAGTGGATGGGGGTGGGGCTTGAACCCCTGACCTTCTGATCAGTAGACCAGTAACCCACAGCCGTAACCAATTGAGCCACCACTGCCCTAGCATGTAGGGGCTTAACTGAAGACATTGCTTACCTCATTGTTTAGCTCTCCCTTTTTAACGTAAGTGTAATATAATAATAATGTTGATGGAATTCATGTTGTGAAATTTAAATCAAATTTCAGTGATTAATGTGACGATTACATGTGAGTATTCATACAACAATATGAATCTTCAGTCCTTTTTTATTAAAAGCATGGTTTTTGATTAAAGGAAGTGCTCTAGATGCTTAATCTAGCACACAGCTAGTTAAGCTAATTATTTAAACATTATTTATGAATTTTTTTTTCTTATTTCCTATATTTCCTCTCCTTATTATTATTATTATTATTATTATTATTATTATTATTATGATTATTTAATGTATTAATATTTTATTATTAAATGTTGCCTACAGCAAATACAGCTTGAAAAAAATAAGTATAATTTTAAATTAGATTAAAATAAGAGAATTAGGTGTAGTACAGTTTAAGTTGTTTTTTACCCTAAACATATGATATCTGTGGTGTAATCTATGAGTGGAGCACTACAAATGCAGGTTTACCTTAAATCAATGATCATAGCATCCGTATCCACTACTTTGTTCCAAACGTGCTCCACGATGATCTGAGCAACAGTAGCCACTTGTGGAAAGTCTCCAAACATGTCAAAGCGCATGTAACCAATGTTGTTCTCAAGAACATCAGTATGAAATGAAGCTTTAACAAGTGCAACAAATATTTCTGGCGAAGGAAGCTATAAACGACAAAAAAGAGTTTTAGGACAGTTTTGCAAATTTAAAATCCACCTGTAGAAATATTATCTGTTAAATATTTGCACCACTGCGCGAAAACAAACAAACAAACAAACAAACAAACAAACAAACAGCTAAATCTACTATACCACTTCTTACCACTGGAGGCAGCACAGGAGGCTTGTCTGTAGTTTTCAGGCACTTGTCCACTGACAGTTTTAGGAGATCATCCGAGAGCTTTGCGTTTAGTTCATCCTTTGAAGAAATCATGCTGTATTCCCCACTGGCCACTAGAGCGTCTAACCTTTCTGCTACATTAGCTCCAATACTGTCAAAAGCATAGTTTTTTGCAACCAAAGCTGCTGCAGACTTGACAATTGCAGGGATTTCAGCTCGAAGCCTAATTATTGCAACTGCAGCATCCATGGCATCTTCTGCATTGACTTCAACATCTGGTGCCACTCCTTTGCCTTCCCAACTTTTGCCAGTGATGGGATTGGTGGATTTTGCCACGGGTACAGAAACATAAAAATCAGTATTACCAAGCTTAAGTTTCTCAATCTTCACCGATCCTCCAGCTGTATTTTCTCCAACAATGGTAGCTCTTTTGAGGTTTTTCAGGCAGTAAGCAACATCCTCTGCAATGCCAACAGTGTTCTTACTTGTAAGAATGATCAGGGGCTTGGAGGTTCCATACCTTTTTCCTAATAAGGTGGGCATGGACCAGAGCTCAGTGGTGCTGTTTGTAGGACGGTCATACACAGAGTCAATATGGATAAGAGGCTCTGCATCAGTGTAATAGGAGACAATGTAAGGGATGCCAGACAGTTCCCCACTAACAGAGTAACGAAGGTCCAGGATCATGGCTGAGGTAGGGAGAACTTTGTCCCAGACATGCTGCAGCAGAAGAGGCCCAATTTTCTGAGCGATCTCTTCTCCAATAATGTGTTGAATCTTCAGGTAGGCAATGTCGTTTTCGAGGACCTCTACATTTACCGTGCCCTTGACCACAGCAGCCAGTTGCTCTAATGGGATGTCAGGGATCCCTGGAGGTGCTGCAGGAACATAATGTGGATCATAAAGGACCTTTATTCTAGGATCACCAATGGTACTCATAACCCCATCTGTCAGTATACTGGCAAGTATACTGGGATCTTGGATGCTAAGGATCTCCGTGTTGTTGTTGGCAAGAGCTATTACTTCTTCCATACCAGAAAGCTTTTCTGGAGAGCAGTAGTTCTCTAAAAGTACTTTAGCCAAATCCGTAATAAGCGTAGGTGAGAAATTACAGCAGGCGTCATTGCTAAAAACTAGCAGTGTGGCTAACAGTAGTAAACCTTGAGCCATGTTGCCTGGTTGTCCTCAGAGATTAAATTGATGTCAGGTCTGGGGAACTTGCTTCCTGCAGAGAGGTTTGTTAAATGAGATTATTTTCACAGTCCGGTTTTTGTTAGCACACACATAAGAAGCTTTTAAACCTCTAATCTCCTTATCCCAGTTGCATCAGTAAGGCAATAATAAATGACAGTAATAATCGACACAAAAAACTGCTGATTTTATTACATTTTTTAATATGTTATAGATATAATACAAACAATGTGTGTGCCACAGTATTACTTCTGAAATGTATGCGACATGGAAGTGAACAATCTTTTTTCCCTAAAAATTTCAAGTTGCTAACTTCAGCCGTTTTGTAGAGATGATTTTATACGTGCCCCAAAAATTGACATTTTTTTTAGCATTATACTGTCTCGCTTCAAACAATAATCTTTTAAAATGCAAATGAATCATATTTCTATTGATACTAAAATAAAGAGTATCTAAAAAGCATATGACCTGTAAAAATTGTTTCTTTGATTGTTTTTTGATAAGAACATGCATGAGAGATGGTTTTTGGTGAAAGCTTAAAAAGCAAAAAAAAAAAATCTGTAGTGTCTGTAACCATGTCAAATTCACGTTTATCTTAACAATATCTTAACAATTATGCATTTTAGAATAGTAGGCTTACTCAGGTTTGTGTCTTTTCATGTGAAATTTAAATTGTTGAAGTTCCATCTGAATGACAGTTAAGAGTTGAATTAAAAAAAAGTAACAGACACTACAGACATAAATGGGAATGAAACTGTATTGAGCAAATGTGTTTCATTTTATCTGATAAAAATATAAATGTGTATGCATATTTACAAAAAATGAAGCATGGATCGGGAGAATAATAAAAACCATTAAGTATTATGGAAAATGGAGTTATATGATTCTATCTGAAAATTCACTATTTACCTGGGTGAGACACTTTTTAGCACCAATACAATGTTTTGGCTCATTTACTGTATGTGGCACATGACATCTATCTACAAAACATTAAAACCCCCTCGGTTTTAGGTTCTCCATGAGGCACTGGGGCGTGGCTCCAGGAGACCCGTGGAGCTGTCTGGTACCAGGACTATTCTGTGGGTTGGGGGTGTGGCCTCCATGGATAAGACTTTGTCTGGGACGTTCCATGGATGCTCGTGCAGATTGAGATCTGGGGAATTTGGAGGCCAGGGCAACAACCTTTAACTCTTTTCCTGCTAAGCCCAGTATGTGGGAGGCTGTGCTGCACTGGGTTGACTTTTTTCAGGATTTTGTCCTGCCTTGGCTTTTCTATGAGATCAGGTCAGGCTGGCCTTTGGCCCTTGTGGGCGTAGATGAACCTTGGGTGCCCATGATCACATCATCAGTTTACTGACATATAATTGATAATCCATGTTATTCAATTCTCCAGGAAGTGGTATTAGTGTTATGGCTGATCTATATATAGTACACAGCATTTTAGAAACATGTGATTAGCATTGCACTTTAAAGCATTGTAAGCATACTTTATGATGCTTTACAATTATATCTGAGGGATATTTTACTGAAATACAAAACACTTGCTCTCTTATTTAGCATTAAAATGTCGGTAATAAACCAAATCTTTTAAAATAAAAACATGGACAAAAACATATAACAATACCTACATTTATATTGGATAATTCTAAATGAAACGAATATTAATTTAAATACTACCTTAAATACATTTTGAAACTTTTGTACGAACATCCATGTACTTTGCTAATTTGGACATATGGAGTTTAATACAGTTAACATGCTTGTAGAGAAAAAAAAAAACTTTCAGAACACTTCCTTTTCTGAAGTTTCTGGTATTTCACAAGAAATATTTTTAGGGTATCATTTAGTGCATCACAAGCATAAACATGTGGTTTAACTCCAGACACATTCCATACTTTTCTGGTTGGGAACGGGGCATTACGAATGCTCTCTGCGATGTGGTATGCTCCGCTGGAGAAGAGAGCTTGCAAGTATCTGGCTGCTAAACCCATTTCAAATGACCAGGAGGAAGTTTGTCGTTTTAGCTTGTTTTAGTCAAATGAGACTAAACGGTCAAAGTTTCCAGTATATTTTGTGCTTCTTTCTGGATTTCATGAAAGTACATATGAATAAAAGTTGGCAGAATATCTCCCACCCAGCCAATTCTGGCAGATACAGTAGGAGAGCTGTGAACTTTAAAACAACTTTCATTCCTGTTAACCGTAACACATGGTGAATGCATCTGCAGTAGCTGAGTAATGCAGTGTCAAACATTTTTATTTATTGTTTTGAGTGATGGGACATCTTTAAAAGGGTAAAATAGAATACTGTAAGTAAAGTTCTTGTGAGTCATCCATGCTCTATATAGCCTTGGTAAAAAAAGAGATTTTGCAAATATATCACTGATCCGTAATATGCACATGTCTTTCATGTATCCCTTAAAGCTCGGAGCATTTTAGCCAGAATTTAGTTGCACACTCATAAGCGTGTTTTAAAACATGTAAAGTGCAGGATTGTGCAGTATAGAGTGACATATCCTCTTTTTTAGCACGAAATAGGCAATATGATGAACTGAATTTTATTTAATTTTAACAAACTATACAAACATGACTAAGCAATAAATAACATAAAAATAGGTCACACATGATCATTTGTCGTAATATTTGCTTTCGGTTGTTTTTATGACCAAATAATAATAAAAATATGCTCATTTTGAGAGTCCTACATTTTTGCAACGTCATTCCCATAAATTTACCCAAGGTAAAATTTACCCTTTATAAAAGTAATGATAACTTTCATTCTTTCATGACATATCCACCAAACCCAAATACACAGTTTGATCTGAAGCCTCCTCGTTATCCCACACTGGCAAGGCTTCCATATAAGCACGTTTTTTTGACCCATGCTATGTTGCCGGCACGTACCTTTGCCACTTGAGTTTTAAATGTAATTGCTTTTCAACTGAAATTCACATAATAACAGAGGGGTGGAAAAAGTACTGAAAATTATACTTGAGGGAAAGTACTGTATAAATAATGCTTCACTCAGGTATTTAAATGTAAGCATTCTTTACTGGTGAAATAATGTTAATATGTTTTTATGTTTAGGTGGTGTAGTAATTAGCACTGTCGCCTTGCACCCACGAGGTCAGAGTTTCGATTCCCACCTTGGGGTCTGGGTGCGTGGAGATGGCATGGGTTCCTCTGGGTACTCCGGTTTCCTCTCACAGTCTAAAGACATGCAGATTAGGCTAGTTGGCGTTCCCAAAGTATGTGTGAGTATCAACGAGATAAAAAGACACTTCTGAGGTTTGTAACAAGTATTTTAAAAGCATTTTTTTGCCTGGGTGATATAATTATATATATTGACTTTCAGTAATATATTTGAACAAAAGCATGACATGATGTGGTAATACAAGCCCAGATTTGAGTTTGTTATTGCCATTGCCTCTCTACCAGGGAGAGCTGTAGTACCGTTACAGTTTACAACATGCAATATCTATGGCACAAATCTGTAGCCAGATTTTTGTTCAATTAACTTGACTGTCTGTATTCCTTAAAAAAAAAAATTCTTTTAGCAAAACAAAAATAATGGTGTAGACATGCTTAGACTTATTCATGGCAGCTGCTTAAAAAATTTATTTTTTTTATATAATTCTGAGGGTTTAGACACGAACTGAGACCCTTTTGTCATTCTAACAATACAAAAATTATGTAACACCCCTTTGCAGATTGTTAGTTTGTGAACTGTACTCTTAATCCAGTCTGATCTTTTAATACCCGATCTCTTATGCAGTGCTGTCTGCTGATTCCACACAGCCAATGGAAAGTGAGTCTCACGTTAAGACGTCAGGGGCTTTGACCTATATACTGATGCGTGGGAATAGAAAGAGGATAATTGCTAAGAGGAACTGACTGAGCAAAAACAAACAAACAAAACAACAACAAAACATTTAATTGATCCCCAAAACTGAATAGAATATTATCTGTCTTTTAGTTTTATTACATTTTTTAATGTTTATTATAGAAATAAATTTTACGAAAATACAAAGAAATGTGTAAAAAAAATAAGAAACATAATTTTATAGACAGTTAGGTGTAATATGACGTCTAACACCAAATCATTTCAACAGCATGAATTTGATGCATGTGTTCAAATTAATAGAAATAGTTGTATGTTACATTTTTGGTAAAAGTGATAAAAAAAAACTCCAGGAGAGATGATAGATTAAATATATTTTATTATTATGAAATATTTGATAACAGAATCATATATAAGACAAAACACTGCATTGCAGACGCAGCTGTAGTTAGTTTATGTGGAAAAACCCGAAGGACTCAGCAGAGGGCGCTATCTACACATGACCGATTGAAGAACAGCCTTTATAATCATTATTTATAACTTATAGGTTTAAGGTGACATAAAGTGGATACTTGCCTCCTCACAGGGTTGCTAAGTTAAGGAATCATACGGTTTTGCCGGGTTGATTTTTTTCCAGATTCTCCTGTTCTCCTGTAAACATTCTGTCAGCAGACTGTCTACTCTAGATTGCCCCTAGATGTACAGTATGAATGAGTGCGTGAATGTGTGTGCATGGTGGTCTGGCATCGCACTTTCAGGGTGTATTGACTGGGACAGGCTCTGGATCCACTCTTACCCTCATTAAAGAAGAATGAATGATATCAGTTTGTCTACGGGGCAGTTTTATGTCTAGCACCTTTGTCTGACCTGTCAATGTACATGTAAGCATAATGTCATATTTACACAAATATACTATAAATACTGTGAACTTTCATTTGTGGCCAATTTTAAACAAAAAAAGGATTTTCCCCTTCCTGATTTTTTTGGGCATATTTCTCACACATTTTTAATATTGCACAAAGATAAAGTGAGTTCATACAAAATGTGGCCATTGAATTATGATTTTATTTATTAATACAAAAAAAAGCTGGTCAAATCTTCAGTACGTGGCCCTATGTGAAAAAGTAATTGCCCCAAACCTACCAACTGGTTGTACAACCCTTGGTGGCAACAACTGCAATCAAACTACATCGCTGTGGAGGAATTTTGGCCCACTCTTCTTTGCAGAATTGTTTTATTTCAGCCATATTGGAGGGTTTTTGAGCCTGACACAGCCCGTTTAAGGTCATGTCACAGCATCTCAATTGGATTTAAGTAAAGATTTGTCTAGGCCACTCTAAAGCCTTAATTTCGATTCTTACATATTCACCTTTTATACAATCTTCCATAATTCTGATTGTGTATATATATATTGAATTGAATTGAACTGAATTTGATTTATTTTGAGCCATTCAGAGGTGGACTTGCTGGTATGATTGAATCATTGTCCTGCTGAATAAATCAAGTGCGCTTGAGCCTGAGGTAGGTTTGGACAACTTTTCCCCCCTAATAAATGAAATCGTCATTTAAAACCTGCATTCTGTATTTATTCAGGTTATTTTCAATCATTTAAGTGTGAAAAATATGCACAAAAATAAATCAAAAGGGACAAATACTTTTCACAGCACTGTACATAAAGAAGACACTATTAAGTTAAATTATTTTATATTATTATTTAAGTGTTTAAACTCTATTTCCAAGATAACACAGTTACTATACATGATAGAACAAATGATATTTAATTTACGCACATTAAATATAATTTTTAACATTTTTACAAGCATACAGATTATGTACTACTTTGAAGGCATGAAGCCTAAAACATGATCAGCATGTCATCTGTTCCGTCAGCTATTTTCTCACTACCTACAGCCACATTTTGCCACTTTCATCTCCTCATAAAGGTGTCTCACAGTGATAATGCCGTTCTCTTGGTACATGACGGTTAGCGGGTCCAGCTTTGTTGGAACACAACATGCCCTGTGGGCTTTTTTTGGGTTGCTCAGATTTACCAACGTTTGAATGATGGCGTGTTTAGAAGGGGTCACGTCATCTGTAAGAGGAAAACTGCACACACCTTTACATTCATATGCATCATACTCAGGAGGAGCCACAATCCACTTGTCCCATCCAATGTCCTTGAAGTTCACTTTAAGCGACTCTCTGCGACAGTAGTTCTTACGCGCGTTCCTCTTTCTTCTACGAGGCTGATCCAGGTGGACCTCACTGTTATAGTCTTCTACGGGATCTTTGCTTAATAAAAATGTCTCTTCTTCGTGAGTCATCATTTCTTGTGCCTCAGTTTTGACTTTTCTCTTCCTGTTCTCAAGGTCATTTGAAAAGACAATTAAAACAGGTGAAGTGCTGTCCTCCGAATTGAGGCTAATCTCATAGCTTCCACCTTGGGATGATCCACAGCCTCCACTTTGCACCTCAACCTCCAATACACCTGCTCCGTGCTTCGACTGAAGCCAACTCTGGAGGGCACTTGTGACATCAAAAGCCTCCCATGTGTCGCTGTGTTCTGCGTCGCTGATGTCCTTCCTGTCCACATGGTGTAATATTTCTTTGGCCTTCGTATGGACTACATTGTAAATGCTAATGGAAGTAGAAGTGTTATCACAGGCTGAGTGACTTCTCTGCCGCAGCATGAAGAGTCTGAGCTGGACCACAAGGACTTCTTCATAGCTAGGAACTGAAACGTTGAAAAGGAGCCGGTGTGAAGATTTATTCTCGCTGATAACCGACTGGGTCACCTCTGCAAAAGAAATAAACGAAATCAGTTTTGTATTTAATTACAGTGTTCTTTATTTAGCAAGAAATGAATAATATTTATGACAGTGGTTGGCAGTTTTTATTTTTTTGGATGCTATTATTGAAACCATTCCCCAATTACAGTAAAAAGAAGAAGATGTGCATAACATAGAATTACAGGGATGAGGGATACTGTGAAGCATTGAAAGTAGTAAATTATCTAGTAAATGCACAGAGATTAAACCTAATCTTATTTCACTTCACTAATGCATAACAGTATTAGTATACGGTTACAGCCAAAATGCGGTATTGTTATTTTCATAATACCTAATGCCTCTTATCTTCCAATCCATGCTTCGTTTTGGGTAAATACTCATAAACAATTATATTTTTACCAGATAAAACGAAACACATTTTTCTAAAAACAGTTTCACGCCCTTTTATGTCTATAGTGTCCGTTACTTTTTCAAGATGTTAGATCTCACACATCAAAGACATATGAGTAAACCTGAAAAAGTGTAGATTATTCTAAAAGGCAAAATTGTTAAGATATCGCAACATGAATTTGTCCTGGTTACAGACTCCAAAATTCTTTGCTTTTTAAGCTTTAACTCAAAACCATCTCTCATGCAAAACACTGAGGTCACCCTGGAATTTTAAGGGAATATCTGTAACAGGAATTATTGGGCAGGTTAGAAAAAGCTATTTTAACTGAATGAATTTTAGCTTTCTATGTTTTATGATCTCATAACATAAGTGAAACAAAACTACTGTTGTAAGTAGGTTGGGCAAAAAAAAATCTCAATTTTGCTTGAATTTAAGCAACGATTTTGCAGATCATATGCTTCTAGAAGCGTACACCAATTTTAGTATCAATACTCATAAAGAAATATGAATAATTAGCATTTTAAATGATTATTGTTCGAAGTGAGGAAGTGTGTGAAACTGAAAAATGGCCATTTTTAGTGCACATATAAAATCATCTCTCCAAACTGGCTGAAGTTAGTGACTTGAAATTTTTAGGGAAGCAAGATCACTTCCATGTTGCATAAACTTCAGAAGTGGCTTCTTTGGCCACACACATTTTCTGTACTTCATATACTGTATACTATATATAACATATAAAAAAATAACATAGGCACCAATACTGTGTATTTTTATTATTATTTTTGGCCGTTAACATGTAACTGAATTGTAACCTTACCCTGTATGACAAAGCTACGAATGACATCAGAACGTGGAACAGAGGGCATATCCGAGGCATATTTGTTGTACAGCTCCATCATAAATGGAGGAGGCTGAACCTTCCTCTCTTCCATTGGAACTCCTGAGAAGTTCAGCATCTTCAGGAAGTCTTCTTTCAAAGGCTCTAAAAGGCTCTCCAAGTCGTCTTGCTCCACTCGGTCGTCCGCGAGACGCCAAGCAAACTTCTTGTCTTCTTGCTGCGTGACTTGACTTAATGACTTTCCCTCACAGAGCCAAACCAAACCGAGGCATAGGTGAAGCAGTAAATATTGAAATCCCTGCATTGTTCTCTAGCACTAAACTTTACATCTGGCTTTCTTTTGAGGACGAAATGCTGAAATTGGGATTTTCCGGTGCAAAAGCCCTCAGATGCGAGTTCACTCTCATACTCGTACATTAAACAGTGCATGCTCTTGACGACCCAAGTAGCAGCCTGGCTGTTCTTATCTGGACAACTGATGTTGTGTTTTAAGGGTTGTTATCATTCGGGGGCTTGTGGTTAATGAAGTTGTTGTAAACATTTTCGCAGAATTAGGCAGTTAATGAGTACGATTTCATACGAGTACAAGAGGCAAGGATACACAAGAATGTTGATCCCTCTCCAGGGTCAGTTGTAGGATTTGAGTGTTTGGATTCTTGCTTCGAAGACCAGTCTAAAAATTTCTTGTATCATACATTTAAAGTGGCTGAACCTTCATATTAAATGAAATCTTTTTTTTTTTACATTTACATTAACTCAAATTTAACACTCAATAAAGGCTTGGAATCCTTTATTTTAAATGAACTGTCCATAGTTTAGGACTGTTGTTGGGTTAGTGGGAGTAAGGACATTGGCCTGTGTACTGTCATACCAGTTTATGGTTTGTCTCTCAAACACGTAATTAGGTTGTAACGATGTGGTCTCTGTTAAAAAAAAAAAAAACATCAAGAAACATAATGTCCATGAATAGACTACAAGCACAGATAAATTTGAAATTCATTAACAGTCCTTCCTTGTAGAACGCAGGAACATCCACATCCGCACTGAAGTACATATTTTTTACATACAAAATTATTATTTTTTTAATTATTAAATTTAAGATGAATTTGGGAAACGATAACATCTTGTGACCCCTTCATGTGCTGAGGTGTGTATCAGGACTGGGCCAGACTCACAAGAAAGAAAGAATCGTCCAAAACACAGTATTGGTTCTGATTTCATTTTATTTTTTAAGTTATACATATAATACAGAAGATTTAAGTGCCAAAGAAGCTAAGCTTCTGAAGTTTATGCAACATGAAAGTGACCAAAAATTTTTGAATTGGTAACTTCTGCTGTTTTGGAGAGATTATTTTATGCTCTAAAAATGCCCATTTTTCAGTGTTATACTGTTTCACTTCAAACAATAATCATTTAATAATTATTATATTTCCTTATGAGTACTTAAAATTGGTGTAAGCTTCTAGAATCCTATGACCTGTAAAAATCGTTGCTTAAATTAAAGCATTCCGTGCAAAATTAAGGATTTCCCCCCAAAAAAATAACCCTGTAACCATTTCAAAAATTATGTTGCAATATCTTCACAATTTTGTATTTTAGAATAATACACTTTTTTGAGGTTTATGTCTTTTTATGTGAAATCTATTTAAATTGACCAAGTTTCATTTGAATGACAGTTCATTGAATGATTTGAATTTAAAACGTTACGGACACTACAGACATAAAAGGGCATGAAACTGTTTTAGCAAAATTATAAATTTGTATTCATATTTACAAAAAAAAACAAAAACAAAGGAGGATCAGGAGATTCAGCTGAATGTCTGCATCCATTAATATAAATTTGAGCTTCATGTGTGGTGCAAGTAATCACTTTATTCATCCATCTTCAATATATTTAAAAAAAAAAATCCTTTATCCTAGTCATGGTCACTGCGGATAGTGATTTCACTACACTTCAGTGTTTATTATTTACTGCTAACTTGTTGTTAACTTACAGAGAGAGAGAGAGAGAGAGATGTAATGAATCCAAATTAGTTTTGTAGTACATTAATTTATTAGTTCAGTGAGCAATTAAATACTAATTTGCTTCAAATATTTCATTATGTAAAAAGGAACTCGCCACTGATCCTGAAACTCTAAAAAAAATCATATCTATATACTTGTAAATCAAAGCAAAATTGATTAATAGCTCTGAATGAAAATGTGTTAAAGGAATTTGCTGCCATATGAGTGAAACAACACTAGGTGGCAGGAGTGCTTCACCACTCCAGTGGACAGGATTGCTTTTGCTTGAAGGCATTTATTTTTATTGTTAGAAAGCGGATCTCATAGAGATTAATGTGAGCATCATTTAACTATCCATGTATAATAAATTTACCCGGCTATATTTTGTATTTAAACAAAATCTGTCATTAATTATGTCATGATTTAGTACTGTTCCATATCATTTTCACTATAAAAGTCATAGAGTTAAGGGGTTACTGTTTACAAGTTATTTAAAAACCTAATTATAAAAGAAAAAAATTTTTTTTTTTTTGAACATGTAGTTTTTAGAAGATTTCTACTGTTACTTTAAGGTATACTTCTCGGTATAATTTATATGATATTACACTAACTGTATAGGAAACAAACAAACAAAAAACATTCTGTAAATTCACACAGGATTGTTGTAGTAGTTTTGAGTTTCTGAGATGTACGTAAAAATCTTCCACTGAAATGTGTCTGAAATGGTTACATCTGATCAGCTAATACACATGTGGCCTTTATGAATTCTTGTGAAGGCTTGTCCATAGTCTCTTCCTTCAAAATTAACACACCCACACACAGCACACACACACACACACACACACATGGTGATCATCTTTATCGACAAGCGCAGGTCTCGACAGACATGTTAGGGTAGAGCTTCAGCACCATGTTCCTACTGGTGTCGAGAAACAGTACAGCCAGTTCACTCATCTTCTCAGGAATGCAGCAAGGCTCAGGAACTCCAGGAACAATCCCCACTGCCCTCACGATGCTCTGGATGGTGGCGTGATTAGACGGATGAACCACCTAGAGATGACGAGAAGAGAGTCGGAGAATTTGTTCAGAATTATTGAAAAATTTGGCATAAAAAAAGATCACTTTCAAGATCCAATTTCACTAAACAACAGGAATTGGCTTCACAATTCTGCACAAAGTCTGACATTAAAATTTGCCAAGTTATTATCTACTAATATTTTCGATAAAATATTAATCACCACTGATTGTTTAGATATAGTCTGACCTTAGGCATGGGAAATTCACACGTTCCCGCACAGTAGTAGGCATCGAATGCTTTCGGGGCCAGAATCCACTCACTCCAGCCAATATCTGCAAAATCCACCCTCAGGTAACGTCTCGCACACACCCGGGGCTCACTCCACTGCTTACGCCGAGCCTTTTTCATGGTCCTTTTATCAAAGCTTAGCTCCTGAGTCTTACTTCCTCCATTAATGACTTCCGGACTTTGTCTCCCACTTTGACTCTTAGACAAGGTTTTGGGCTTTAATGCAAAGTAAGTGTTATACCACAGTTCCTTGTTTTTTTGATCATCATACTGGATGTCGGAAAGGTAATTCTGTAGATGCTCTGCTTCTCTTCTGATCCTGGAGCTTGGCATGACAAAGGGTGGTCTGTTTCCTCTTTCTTCTCCCACAGGGCTATACCTCTGCAAGCTCATAGAGATGCTGTTTGGTTCATTTATGGCTAAGTCGTTGGCAGAAATGAGAATATAAGGCAAATTGTGGGGTGTGAAGCGATCCTGAAGCCATTGTGGTCTATCTCCGAAGTCAAACTCCAAAGAAATTAAGAGCTCATTTTGAGCGCGAGCCCGCTGGAGAATTGAGGACACATCAGACATCTGCCAATGCCCTTTCTTGTGAAGGGACAATGTGATGTTACCCAAAAGGGCTGGGAAAGTTGTGTCTTGTGACATCCCTCGAAGAACCAGCTTTACTGGGGTTGAAGGCTGCAGGTGTTGACTGTGACATGAGGGCCCTCTGGAACGTCGGCAGCTCAGGGGCCGTAGCCGATTGAAAAAGTGTAGACTTGCGGAGAGGATCACCTCTGATTCAGGCATGGAGGTCAGATTAAAGTGAAAGAGGAGCTTGTTGTTGGAGGGCACTGAGAAAAGGAGAGTTTGAAGGAAAGAATAGAATAGATTTGAGAATAAGCAAATTTGCTTGGTAGTATTTTGTTTACACTAAGATTTTACAGTAATGTAAGACTGTAGTCAAGATACTTTCACTTTACTGTGAATAGACATTAAAAAGAAAAAACACCACCGCACAACAGCCTCATAAGCTTGTGAGTGGAGACTGCAACAAAACGGAAAAACAAACTGTAGCATCAGCAAAATATACAGTCCTATAGTATATTGTGTAGTATGTGCATGCATTTTATGCACCCACAATTTTTTTGTAATTGAAACATTATTAAATATATTAAATACTATACTAACATATTAAATCTTATATTATTGTACTTCCAAAAATATTCCAAAATAAAAAAACAAAACTTGAGTAGTTTATCAGATTGAATAATAATAATAATAATAATAATAATAATACAAAAATAATATGGTTGTTGTGACTCCTGCTACTGAAAAAATAGTAATAATAATAAATGCTACAATAATAATAATAATAATAATAATAATAATAATAATAATAATGTTGTGACTACTACTCCTAATAATAATATAAATTGCATAAACCTCAAAGTTCACAAGATCATTTAACATGCATGTACGTATGTACAAACACACAAATCTAACCTGCTTTACCCGGGAGTGCCTGGAAGCTCCTCACAGTGTTTTCTCCCCGGTGTGTGCGCTGCTCCTTGTTAAACTTCTCGTAGAGTTTGATCATATGCACAGCCATCGCGTCCCTCGGTGCATCCGCCTCTCGTGCACCCGAGTCCGCGTGCTTCACGTCCACAGAGTCAAAAAGCAAAACGATGTGCAGCGCATAAACAAGAATAAACGCCATGTTTAATGCGTGCACGTGAACGCGGACAGTTACCTAGAAAGCATCCGGTTAAACGATCGAGAAGTGCACGCGGCGGCGGGGCAGTAAGCGCTCCGGGCGCGCGCTGATCGGTCTGCAGTCCAGGAGGGATTGATCGTGCGCGCTCGTGCACATGAACTGCCTCATGCACTTGTTTCCTCACCCTGCACGAGACTGAGGAGGGCGTAGGGGTAAAGACCTGGGGCAGTGGCAGAATGACGGATGAGGACGCTCTGGATGAAAGGGGCTCATTTTTATTCACATCATAGACTGTACACATCATAGGGATTCACGCAAACTTCATATTTTAAATAAAACAAATCTTTATCTGCTGGCTAACTGCAACTTTTGTACATAAAACAAACAAAAGTTTTATATACAATATAAATGATTAACACAGAGGTCTAGAAATGTCTATTTTTACTAGACTTGAAATTATATCATTATTACTTCATTCCCACAATGTTTGATCTATTGATCTATCATCTCTCTTGTCATCCCTCACACTCACACATACAAAAAAAAAAAAAAAAATTATATATATAAAGTATAACATTATTTTAACATTTTTCTATGAAGGCATATCATTTGGTTAGTTTTTGTCTCTCATTTTCAGTCTAGTCCCTGTACCTGAGCAGTGTCAAATGAACGTTTTTGTTTGTTAAGTCACCTATGACTCAATCAACCATAAAAATCCAGCTAACTCAAGGCATGAACCAGTGAGAAACAGGTGCAGGTGATGACAGACAATCTGCCCAGTGATTAGTATACTGGTGCTGAATGCTGGTTGGAATGGACGAGAGGGGAAATGAGGTTGCTGCTGAGTTACATAAACAACCAATTTTTTTTAATTCTTAGGCACTTTTAAATATCTTTAGGCACATTGCAGCCTGTCACAGTAAAACACTTGTTCCTATTTCTTGCATTGAATTAACATGATTTTATTTGAAGTGGTGCCCAAAACACACATGAAAAATATGTGTTTCATCTGAGCTTGGTGGAAATGGCATAATTTGACATTTTACCTATCTATCTATCTATCTATCTATCTATCTATCTATCTATCTATCTATCTATCTATCTATCTATCTATCTATC
>JAOVVA010000054.1:22060378-22079923 GCA_028565275.1 Leiocassis micropogon
TTGATGACGGTGGTGGAGTTGGTAGTGGCCACGCAGTCATAGGTGTACAGGGAGTACAGCAGGGGGCTCAGAACACAGCCCTGGGGGGCTCCATTGACCTTATCCATTATGCAAAAGTGAACATACCTAATTATGTATTTTCTCTCTCTCTCTCTCTCTCTCTCTCTCTCTGTCTTGCTCCTGAGATGCCAGTAGTCCTGACCCTTTATGTTCTCTTTAACCATCTGATCCATCCTGATTCCCTACTTCTGGTTTTTAGTTCTCATCACATGGAGACCACTCACTGCTGCACAGGATGGACCCATATGGTCTGCTTAAAGATAGATGTGACTACTAAAGATGTTTTCACTTAAAAGCTATGAAGATGGCTTGGACTGCATTTGAAACAGTTTTTTATGATGGTTTATTACTGCAATTGTTCTGATGGTCTCCATCAGTCAACAGCTAGTAATCTCAACAAAATGAACTTCATGCCAACTTCAATTAATTTCTGGTTATATAATTGCACTTTTGATCAAAGAAGGGGTTTATTTATGGTCACAATATCTGGTATCACCCAGCTGAGTAGGGGCCTGACTTTGAGTCTGGCTCTTCAGACTCTCGAGGTTTCTTCCTCCGTCCTTACCACAGTCACCTCCAGTTTGTTCATTAAGGAGAAATTGATGATGGTATAAACACATATATTTAAAAAAAAAAAATAAACAAAAAATAAATATATATATATATATATATATATCTGAATGTTTGGCTTTATAAGGCTGCTTTGAGACCATTTGTGTTCATTGTTAAAAGCACTGTATAAATATAATTGAACTGAATTCAAATTTGTGGGTTTCCTGGCACATATCTCTGACTGTGTTCACAAATGATCAAAAGAGCAGCTTAAAGTTAATTATCGACAACTTAATGTTAGCCTGCTTTATATATTTCACAACCAACTTTAACACGTACTTTGCCCCTAACGAGCAAACCAAATGCAACGGTGGCAAGAAAAATCTTGAGACAAAATAAGGAAGAAAGAGAGATACAGTATTACATGATTAGGTATGCTCACTGTCATGTAATTGATTATGTCAGTGTATGCACGCAGGGTGCCCAACAGGATTTACTACTGTATGACATAAGACAAAAAAGGACTCCTAGAAGCAATGGTGGTATAAATCCAGCTGGAGTGTAGACTGTGACACTGGAGTTCCAGCAGCTTCCAGGTTGAGGCAGGTCTGTGTCTTGGTGGTTCCTGGCTTGTTCCTGAATATCTGAACCAATTTCCTCTCAGCTGAGGATGACAGATTGGGTCTTCTTCCAGACCTCAGCAAAGAGCCTACACCTCGCAATAACTTGTACTTACAGTATGTACAATTGTTTAAACTGATCTTGAAATCTGCAGATGTTTAGAAATGTTTCTAAGAAACATTCCTGCCTTTCTCAGATCTGCAATGAGCTCCTTGGACTTTACCATTGTACCGGGTACAAGATGGTGGCATGGTAACAGCATGCAGCACCTACCCCGGATCCTAAATGGTGCTAGTTTGTGTCTGGGCCCAATGGCAAATGGACATCAGAACAACCAGTTTTCATGTCTACCACCATTGTTACATTATAGCTGCAACAGAATAACTAACCTGCACTAACTAACCTGCACAGCTGCCTGACTTTTCTGTCCATTCTGCTCTTCAGTGTCTTCTTCCTGGACAGAAAACTGGACTACATGCTACTACAGTGGACTACTCAGCGTGCTACATTGCTGCTTTTTTTCCCACCGACACGTGGCTCAGCAACAGTTAAGGATACTAAGAGTTCCAGGTGAGCCATGGAGGAGCCATTTAGGTCAACAGAAAGGCAGTTCTGTACAGTAAGGCTCACCGTGGTGGCTTGTGTGTTTACATTAGTTCACAAACAGTGGAGTTTGTAAAAGTTAATTGCGGAACTTATTATTTACCATGGAACTCACAGCCATTCTTATAGATGGTGCTCTGTGAAATGTATAGGGCTCCAAGTGAACTGCAGAACCAACCCCCCCACCCCCACCCCTTTGGCTGTTTACTCTCACTGGCAATTTTTACCCATCAAAACCTCAAATCAATGCTCCTTAAATTCCATCCACATGTCAGAGGCAAAACCACTGGATCTTGTTTACACAAACATTCCTGGCATGAACTGGGCAGTATGCCACCCCATCTTGGCTACATCTTTGTTATACTGATTCCAACATATAGCACTTGTCATATGCTCATATGCTGTTCAGGACAGTTTTGAGCACATTTGCTGGTCCATGGTGATTCCACTAACTTTGAGGATTACATGGCATCATTGACTACCTATATCAGCAGCACTCACTATACCGCTTCATCGTATATAAAGGGTCATGGGGGGCCTGGAGCCTATCCCAGGAGGAGGCACCAGACGGGGCGCACACACACACACACACGCTCTTTCACACACTATGGGCAAGTTGGGACTGCCATTAAGCCCATTCTGCATGTCCTTGGACTGTGGGAGGAAACCCACCAAACACTGCATCAAGGCCATCCCCATTCCTATACCAAAGAATACTCCAGTGTCCTGCCTCAGTGACTACTGTCCAATTACTCTCACATCCATTATCATGACGTGCTTGAAGAGACTGCTGCCCCTCACTGGCCCCTCTGGAGTTCTCGTATCCACCCATTTAATGGGCGACTCATTGCCACACATCATCTGTCTGGAACTCACCCACCTGGCCAACAAGGACGCATATGTTCAAATGCTGTCCGTAGAATTCAGTTCAGCATCCAACAGGATATTGGGCTTCCTGACTGGAAGATCTCAGTCACTCTGGATCAACAGCTGGATCATCCAGCACCAGCACACTCAGTACTAACCCAGTACTAACTAGCTCTAATTGATAACCTCTGCTTGGGGACATAAACCATGCCAGGAAAATGACTAGAGAGCAAAGACAGCCAAGAGCTTTCACTCTGTCCAACATCTGTATTAATAAATCATTTTTAATGTCTTTTAATTTCTTCTCTATTCTTACATCGATGTATTGTATTCTAGTGCAACAAAGTACAAGTGCACGGATAAAATATCTTTTTGCTTTAACTGGTAAATTCATTACATGTACCATTACCTCCCTATTATCTTCGCTTTCATAGTCATCCATAACTTGGAGACAAACAGGACTGTTACGGGCACTCATTCATTATATGAATTGTTCACCTGACCCCCAGCTTTTAGAAATATAGCTCCAGATCTACACTGTTTAACGCCAAAAGTAAGGAAAGCCAATCACGCTACTATTGGGCTTGTTTAACTGAAACCATCCAAGATCATTTACAGCATTTACAAGGCAACATGCTCACAAATGGGAACCAGATGCACACTTAGGCTCTCAACAACACACAGGAACCTTTTATTTATGAGTGGAGGTGAGGGGTTATTTGTGCACCAGTGAAATAGTCATATCCATGCAGAACCCCAAAAGACAACGGATCTGCACTACGACCTTGGGGAACACCGCTGCCGTTTTATAGGGTCAAATCATGTTTCAGGGTAATCTGAACGTGTCACAGTCAGTTGTGTGTGTTATTTATAGAATGTCCAACATATGTTGCCTACACTTTTAACAGGCATGCCTGATGATTTTCAGATGCTTTATTGTTATGGGCCGTAAGGCTAATTGTACTATATATTCTTTAAAGAAAGGTTTACACTAGGCATGCTCCATTTATTTTTCTTAGTTTTAAATATAACTGAAAAAATAATATCACCAAATACAATGGACTGGATCAAACAGTAATTTTTGCTTAAAAGCACATCACAAATATTCACAGGGTAGATAACACTCAAGGTTCTAGGTGAGTTAAATGAGAATTTAAATGGGTAGTAAAGCAGTATTTTAAAAAGGTTTGAGACAGAGTATCTCACTCACTCACTCATTGTCTATACCACTTTATCCTGGATTCAGGGTAACGGGGGGCCTGGAGCCTATCCTAGGGGGCTTAGGGCACGAGGCGGGGTACACCCTGGAAGGGGTGCCAATTTATCGCAGGGCACGCACACTTCATTTACAAACTACGGCCAATTTGGGAACACCAATTAGCCTGATCTGCATATCTTTGGACTGTGGGAGGAAACCAGAATACCCCAAGGAAACCCACCAAGCACAGGGAGAACATGCAAACTCCATGCATACAGAGACAGAAATCGAGCCTGGCCGCGAATCGAACCCAGACCCTAGAGGTGCAAGGCGACAGTGCTAACCACTACACCACCGTGCCGCCCAACAGAATATCTGTTAAATGAAAACAACTTTCAATGATGAATTATTAGGAACAGAAGTTTATGCATGCAACCGTACAGTGGCGCCTTGGCTATAAGATTATTTATATCAGTTGTTTGACAAATGTGTATCTTCATAGAGCCCTCATTCAGAACGCAGTACATTTCATGATCTGCATGAAAAAGAAATTACTAATTGCCTTATTATGTGTCCAACAACTTTAATGTGTTTCAGATTTTCCCACTTTTCTTCATTTTGCAGAATCGTGGGGCAATGCATTCACTTCTTCATTTATCTCAGTACAATTATTATTCCAGCTACACGTCAACAATAGGAATAATTGGTATTTATAGAGTTCCAAAGGGGAAGGAGACCCAATTCCCCAGGGTCAGGAGAAGAATCAGGAGAAGAGTTAATGACAGGGTTGTTAGATTTGGCAACTTTATAATGCATTTATAAAGTTTATGCATTTATAAATGTATAAATACAATACAATTTGTATTCCTTCAAACAGCATTCATCCACCTTGGGTACTTCATCCGGGTACTTCAGTTTCTCCTACGGGCCAAAGTGTAGATTTAGTGCAGTATTTGGTACTTTATGACTGCAAGTGTGGGTGTGCTTATGTTCTGCAATGGCTTGGCACCCCATCCAGGGTGTTCCCGCCTTGTGCCCCGAGTTGCCTGGGATAGGCTCCAAACTTCCTGTGACCATACGAGGAATATAAGCAGCATGGGGGGATGCAATTTTATTTTACAGTACATCCACCGATTATTAAATTCCTGTATTATATGGGAAATAAAATGTGTTTTAAAGTGCTGTGAAAGTACAATCATACTGTAAAAGTGAAAGTGGTTTTGAAAATGCTGCTCAAAAATCAAATCAAATCAAATCAAATCAAATCAAAATAAACAGATCAAAAGTGTTTAGCGTTTTTTTTTTTAAACATGAAGGGTAGTTTGGTTACGGGCCAAAAATGATTGGATCTTAACAGATTAAAGACTAGCAAGTTTAAAATAATCAGTAATTCATCCTGAACTAAGTGATTTATTAACAATGGTTATGTATTGCCATGGCGGTTTCTTTCACAACCAGTGAAGATTGCATATCAGTGTTGTCTCTAGGGTTTCTAACACATCCTGATAGTGCACCACCTACTGTATATAATAACAAATTCAAAAACTGAGTTAATATTCTGATAAGAATTCACTTAAGGATAATAAATACTTTTCTAATAATAAATACTTTTCTAAGTTCCTAAGGCCTGTCGTCTTTTCAGAACGCTGCTGCTAGAGATTGGAATGACCTGCAGAAAACGTTAAAACTGGATAATCTCATTCCTAAGTCTGCTTTTCAATCTCGGATCTCAGCTCACTATAAAGACGGGTTTTGCTGTTATTTAGACTAGCTGCTCTTACTCACTGCTGCTCCATTGTTCACATTGTTCATATTACATTTTTATGATATTTGTTTTGTAAATATGTAAATTATTTCCTTTTTTTTTTGCTTTTATTTTTTTTTGTAATTTCATTTATATTGTATATATGTATCTTTCTTGAAATGTTTTATTTTTATACCCCTATTTCCCCCAAAAGGCTCAGCCTTTGCCAGGCCACAGTTGTAAATAAGAAACCTGTTCTTAATCTGTCTTGCCTGGTTAAATAAAGGTAAATAAAATAATAAATAAATACTTGAATTTCTGATACCGCTCTTTGTTGAAGATTTCTTAAAGTGCTTGTGTTGCTCTCCATCGCACACATTAAACGAGAAGAAGGTGTCTCTTCCTTTACCCAATGAGATAACCTGTCTTTAGAGAACCTTGATGGGACACTTTTAGTGATCCACAGCACACACAGCTGATCAGTGACACTACCACAGGGACACTCTGAGCCCTCATAGGACACATTGGGACTCCTCAAAAAGTATTCCTCAAAAGCAGATCAGTCGTCTGTGAGTTTAAATCGGTAGCACTGCTCAGCACCGAGTCCCAATTCAAGGTTTTGCTTGTAGTTTGGAGATCTCACGCGCCCTTGAAAAAAGTGTCCATGCCCACAGCTGCAAACTGTCAAGAGTGCAGACAATGCTGCCACATAACCCTTGAAGGAGCCCCAGAAAGAAACGCTTCTCAAGAACTCTGCTAAAACTCGCTTGCATTCGATTGCCTGCATCTTGCGAACATGCCAGTATACTGGGGTCACTGCAAAGGGCCAGACCTTAAGTTCAAGGTGTGTGGACAGACTGCTGTGCCACAGTCAGTGACCCGTTTATATGGGAACGTTCTGGACTGACAGGTTGCACACACTGAGGGCCTGTTAACAACAGATGGAAACAATGGGCCTCATTGATCAATCTTTAGTGAAATCGTGTGCAAGTCTTTTTAGAAACAAAACCAAATTGCTGGAATTACATGCATTTTTGCCAATCAGTGTAATTTGTAAATTATGTTGTGCCGTTGTAACTGGTGGTTATTACTTTGCAGGCCACAAAACTCCAAGTTCAAATGGTAAGACAGCTGTGAGCAAGAAACACTAGATCAGAGTAAAACCCAAAAAAACAGAGGTGGAAAGTTTTTTTGGCTTGAGATGTCTGATTGAGCTGAAGCCTGAAGAACCGAAATTGAAATGATTTTTAATCATGACTATGACAGTATGATATTTAATAATAATAGTAATAATAATAATAATAATAAGTAGTGAACTATATCTCCTGTAAGGAGAGGCATGTGTTGAAAGCAGTTTTTTTTATTTTTTATTGAATCATTAGTTTTCTTTGTCCTCATTTTTGGGTTAGTGAAAGCATGTGTAGTTTCAATGTTCTTTAATTAATGCCAATGATATAAAAATAACAGTTTTATAAATAGATAGATAGATAGATAGATAGATAGATAGATAGATAGATAGATAGATAGATAGATAGATAGATAGATACTGTAGATATACTGTATGTATAGAGAGGAAGATATACATACATATACTCGTGCTGTATGCGAGCCTCTGGCATCGTTACCAGAGCAATCTGTGCACAGACTGTAGGTTGACGATGTGTCAGACTTAATAACACTTTTTTAATCCTGAAGAGAAACAGGTCTTTGTGGACATTATTTAGAGCCTGACTTGATTTTCACTTGATTCATTTTAAGCTGTGAATAAAACCCATTTAATCCAAGTATCCAGTTAAACAGGATAATAACAAGGGTTTAAAGTATTCATAATAAACACAACTTTTTAATAGTGCAGTATGATTAACAGCACTGTAACAAGATTACGGACTCTCGCATTGGCAGGAAAAATGTCTGGGAGCCGACAAATTATAAATCATAATCTTTAATTATAAACTGCTCTTATAAACTTCTCTCTAGCTGTTTATCTTCTTAACCTTCCAACTCTGAAGAAACAAAATGTTCTGTTGAAGCTGTTTCTGTTCACATCATCATCGTCATCGTTTTAACAGAAATAGTCTTAGCGCCACCTACTGGTCTATAAAAAAAACAAGAAAGGACATAATGCATACACTTCTATTTGTAATTTTTTTTTTTTAGTTCAAGTGACCTTAATTCAGCATGCTTTTTAAAACAAAACTAATTAACTTATTAGCTTATTTATCATGGGAGCTAAATAGTATCAGGTGATGGCATGTATAGGAGGCTCAAAGTCAAACAATTTCAAAGAAATTAGAAAAACAAGGTATCCATGTGCAGTTAGGGAAACAAGTTTTGAGGAAAAGGGTTTTTCGTTAAAGCCTTTCTTTGAAATCAAGACTTTAAAATCAAGGGTGTAACAAAAGTGCAGCATTAACCATTCAGGAATTACAGTGACCCGAATAAATAAATAAAGGGGGGGGGGGGGTGCTTCTAAAAAAATATAATGAACTAACAATTACAAACATAATGTTACTTTTATATTTGGATGATAATCATTTGCCGTCAATGACTGTCTGAAGTCTGCACAGTCTGGACATGTACAAAAGTTTCCGCCCTCGAGATGCTTTGCCAGGGCATTACTGCAGCTGTCTTTCTGCTGTCTTGTCTTCAGTAAGTGAAAAGCATGCGCTGTTGGGTTGAGATCAGGTGACCAACCTGGCCAGTGAAGAATATCCCATTTCTTTGCCTTTAGAAACTACTGGGTGGCTTTCACTGTATGTTTTGGGTCCCATATGGTTTGATTCTGTAAAGCTGCTTTGTGACGATGACCATTTTTTAAAAGCGCTACATAAATAAATATTAATTAAATGGAATGATCCCTCTCCAATATGAAGTTCTGTCGTATCACTTTTGCAGTATTTGGCTGAATCTGAGCAGAGAGTAGAGATTTCAAAATTCATCCAGTTACCTTTATCAGCAGTCTGATCAACAATAAACCCCAGTGACCCCATGTTCCATTGTCAGCCATACACACTTATGTTATAACAACACTGCCTCCACCATGTTTGACAGATGATGTGGTTCGCTTTGGATCATGAGCTGTTCCTTTCCTTCTCTATACTTTTCTCTTCCCATCATTCTGGATCAAGTTAATTTTGATTGAATCAGACCAAATAAACTCTTGTTGTGAAGCATCTGTATTTACTTCATAAAGCCGTCTGAGTGTTTGACAATGACACACCTACTGTATCTTTTCAAGAGTGTTCTTGACTTGTTGTTCTTCAATATGGACAGGGTTCTGCAGTCATCCACTTTAGTTGCTTTTCATGGTCTTCCAGGCTTTTTGCCTCTGCTCTTGGATTGGTTTATTATTTAAAAATAAATTTTCAGACAAATGATGGACTCCTTCACTTGCATAGACACCTCTTTGGATCTCATGTTAAGAGTTCAATTGAACAGTTAACAAATGCAAATGTAACACTCAGAACCACATCCAATCTTTTCAGCTGCTTGATTAGTCATCGAGTAACAAGGGAACGGGTAATAGATAAACCTGTCCATGCAACTGGTTGTCAGAAATGTGTTTCCCCACAATATCTAGTTATTACAAATTAATTATTAATGTGTTGGTGTACAGGGGCCAAATACCAAAAATATATCTTTGTTTCAATTTACTGACCAGACTGTAGTACATGGTGACGATAACAGTAATACTGACATTAATGTGAAAAAATATGTGAAAAAGCAAGCGATTAAACCTTCAGCATGTCCATCAATTAGTTACAAACTCTGATTCAACTCAAGGGTGAAAATGTGTGTATATAGACACAGCTACAAAACAATGTAAATAGACACCAGTGAGCGCCATGTGGTTTGTGTTTCATTCTGTATTCCCTCTAGTGCAGCGGTTCTCAACTCTCACCCAGGAGGACTCCTGCTCTGCACAGTGTCGCCATCCCCCGGTACACTTGATTTAAATAATCAGCTAATTAACAACCATTTTTAAATTGACGTGGGTGTGATAATAAAGGCAAACAATAAACTCTGCAGGACAGGGAGTCCTCCAGCATTCTCAGCACAAAACCAACAGTCAGACTGCCCCCTGCTGGTAACATTCACATACACAGTGCAGCTCTTTCAGGTATAAAGACTCAGGCGTTAGTGCAATCTCTTATAAAAGTGCTGCATATAATAATTCATTCAAGAAACAAAATAAATGGCCCATAAAAGTCAAAGGAATAAGATGTACAGCCTAGAAATATAAACAGACTCATAATAAGTTTTGCAAGCACAATAAGGTATTCTAAACTACTGACTTTTTTGCCTGTTGAATTCACATTTTGGGTGAAGTGGACCATAATTCACTGCAGAATAATCATTCCTGTTTCACAAATTTTTATTTTCCAGTCCATCAATCATTTCACAAATGTAGACATTTTGCCCTGAAAGTGGTACAACATTAAACAAGACTAATGTGGTCTAAGCAGAGGGGTGTAAACTAAATGTAATTCAAAAGAAAAAAGATCTAATGTTCTCAGATTTTATTATTTTTTATCTGAATGTGTTTCTGTATCATATTTATTGTATTCTGTATCACATTATTAAGTATAATAATAAAAAATTTCACTAATTAAAAAATGTATATTACATTATTAATCATTACACATACACAATTTTTTTTTTGTTTTTTTATAAGTTACTGTAGCTTCACCTTTTAAAAGGTCCTTGATCACATCCCCCTTCTGTATGAGGTCAATTTATTCTGCTGCTTAGCTTGGAAATAGTTCCACAGTTCAGGGATGTGTTCAAACTGAGGCCAAGGCCATTTACTACACAAAAAAAACAAACAAGATAAAGCAGTCAAAAGTAGCTGATGCAAAACTGTCATCATGGGCTCTAACAGTGATGGATGTTGTCATGGCAACCACAGGATTGTGTTGGTAGAGCCACTCCTCCACTGGGCACTAAGGATTGGAAAAGCTTCATGAAATGGAAGTGCCATACTTCTCGAATGTCAGCGGCACCATCTATATATAAGTGTCGTTCAACTCAAACCGGGACCTTTAATTGCACAGAATAACAGAACACAATTATGAGAGTTAAAACTCCCTTTATTCCTCTATATAATCCCCTGCTACACTAATGCACTTATCCCAGTGTTTTTCTAGCGCTTGGACACCATCAAAGTAGAAAGTTTCCTCAGTACGGCAGAGCCATGATCAGACTGCCTGCTTCACATCTGAAACTCTGGCCTCTCAGGAACTCCAAACATATGGAAATGGCTTGGACTGTATGGGGGATGTAGCAATAACTCCCAGACGACTTCCTGTAATGTGCAAGTGACGTTGGTGAATAAGTGTGCACAGTTTCTACAGAGAGATCTGTCTCTTCCACAAATTGGTGACAAATTAGCTATTTTTACACCTTGATTTATGAGAAAATCACAGGTATGTATTTGCCGTGAAAAATGCCGTGAATTTATTTCAGGAATTGTTGATGTAAGAAATTACGTAATGTCTCATTTGGAGCCTTTATGAGATTCATAGGACTGTGTCAAACATGCATTTTGGAAGGTATCACACTTTAATTCACAATAATTTCCATATTTTTAAGCTGAAAAGCCGCTTTCCGACAATGACGGTTGTTAAACACTTAATCTAAATACTATTGAGTTGAATTGAATTACTCTTGTGAAGTGTCCATATTAAATTATCATGTAATTGTCTATAAAATAACTTGGGTCCATGTTCTTCCCAGAATGGAATAGATGAACACTGCTGATTACTGTAACTCATCTAAAAAAGTATGTATAGTATATAGGGATAAAGAAACATCATTACTACATTTTAAACTGTATGTTTGCTTTTTACCACTTCTGTGTACCAGCACTTAAACAAACTACCATGCTCTCGCTGTTCTTCCACCTAATTACATTATCCAGCTAAGCAGGAAATTACAGTCCTTGCAAGATCCTTGCACATCATCGCAGTTTTCCCCCAATATCGCAGTGCCAACCAATATCTCACAGAGATCTAAGAAAAGGACTGCATCATCTTTTATTCTGCCAGTGCTGTTCTTTCATGAAATCAGATTCCTAAAACACTAGTCTGACATTCAAACACATTCAAAATTGGAATATAAAGGAGTTGAGTGCTTACAGTGATGAGAAAAATATAGAGCAACAAGTTCCACTTGTCCAGGAACACACCAGTTCTCTGTGATCTTGCAGCCTGGTTTCGCCCACCACTAGAACACGATCGTCCATTATAAACAAAAAGATGTGATTAATAACCGAGCCAGTTGTGAGTGCCACAGTCTGATCCTCAATCATATTAACAGAATTGGTCTGAAGAACAACAAATAAGGATCCACATTTAGAAAGTGAACATGTATAATGACAGAATGTATATACAGTACAGTACATTCTGCATCAACTACATCAACATAATCATTATAAACAATTGCAGGAACAGTGACACTACAATTCTTACACGGTGTAAATAAAACCTACCAGATTCCAGCTGCTTCCTCAGACAACAGGCTCTCCATGTACAGTAAATTCCCTCAGATTGGAGCCCTGCGTTCAACAACCCTGTCCAGCACTCTAAATAATTCTATAGTGTGATAATTTGTTATCTAAAAACTGTTAAAAGGCAATTGCACCCTCTGCTGATGCGTGGCAGCATTTCACTTTACTTTGTAAAATGTGGCTCATGTTTTGGTTAAAGATACACATTTCTTTAACCAGATTTATTTTTTAGAAATTGTATTTATTCTACCAATATATTTAATATCATTAGTGCAAGCATTCTGCAATCATACAGTGTATTGTTGTCATTGGACTATTCATATCATGGAATGAATCCTATCATTCCGTCATTACTATTCTGTGCAATCTATTATCTGTCTGTGAAGCTAGGATTATGGTACATTCTCAGCAGACAAGACCCTTTAAGGCTGTGTCTTCATGGACACAATATCAAGGCACCGCCAAGGTCGGAGAGACGTCCAGCATGAGGTTGGGAAAAACCAGTCTGAAGTGGATCTCTAGTATAGTACTCACTTAAATGTTTTACTGAGTGTGATTCAGCTGTGACTAAAACAGAACCGCCATTCTGAGGTCCTGGTCTTCCCTGGAAAATGGTGAAAGCTGCCTGCTTCAGGTGAAGGAATATCCCTTTCCCCTGGTGGATGACTGAATATATTGTGATTACGATGATGAAGATTGAGACTTCGCAACAGCTTCACAATCTCTTTAGTGTTTTATGAAGAAAAGTGGGAGTTGAAGCTTCAGACAAAGCTCTTTGTTTAGCAGTATATCACCTTGGATTTACTTTCTGTGCTTGGTGATCTGGGAGAGCTTTGGGGGTTAAGTCACTACTCCTCTAACTAGAGAGGAGCCAGTTGAGTTGGATCATCTTAGTGGTATGCGCCCTTGTTCCTGGTAGAGGTGCATCAGGACTGCCTCACTGCATAGAGCCCCAAGTCAGATCCAGGATCCACTGGATGATTATTTCTTATACAGTTTATTTGGTAATGTCTATGGATCCAAGGAAGCTAAAATCCATGTTTGTGGATAGAGGTCTGCGTCCTGAGCTGACCTTGTCAGATGGTGGCTAAATTACCTCTTTGAATCAGATCAGCCTGTAAAAGATATGATAGTGCACTTTCAGCAATGCTAATGCCTGAACTGTCTGAGACCTTTGATTAGTTGCACTGTAAACCTCTCTGGTCTCAGACTAATCTGGGGTTATTAACTTGTTTAACTTGTACAATTATGTTCCAGATGTGCTGCTGTCAGTGATATACCTGTACACTAAGGACATGCACTTCAGGCACATGTCATCATCACAGTCACCAACTCATCAAGAGCATCTTTTCCATGACTGTCTACACAGTAGAGATACAAAAATCATACACATACACATTGTGGTGGTCTAAATATCATAGTATCTTTCATCAAGGCAATTGTACACACTAACAAAATTAACAAAGGTATTTTATATTTGTTTCTCAAAAGAACTAGATGTGTATTATTAAATTTAACATGAATAAGATGATTTCACATAATATACAATGGTTTTATGCAGTTATTTATTGTGTTGGCCTTTTAGATCACATGACATCCAAAGAAATATCACTCACTCACTTATCGTCTAAGGGAGGAGGAGGGATGGGCAGGAGACTTAGGACACAAAGTGGGGTACACCCCGTACGGAGTGCCAATCTATCGCAGCGCACACACACATGCACACACTCACAAGCTCATTCACACACTGCATGTCTTTGGACTGTGGGAGGAAACCAAAGTACCCAGAGGAAACCCAAAAAGCATGGAGAAAACGTAAAAACTCCATGCACACAGCAGACCCAAGAAGGGAATCGGACCTTTGACCACGCCAGGCACCAGTGCTACCCACTAAGCCACTGTGCCGCCATTAAATATATACATTGAAAACATACAAGTTAATGGTTTCACTTGATAAATTTTTTATATCAAATTTTTAACTTTTAAAAGGTAGCCAAGTGACCGTTATGATTTTCATGAAATAATAGCCTTGAATTACACTTTAAAATGTAAATACAGGTGCATCATTGCTTGGGAACCTCACAGAGCACCGGACATACTGTAGCAGGTAATCTTAGGGCTCTTGGACAGCATAGGTTCTCTAAGATAGTGGTACATGCTGGAGCTAACGATATTCGCCTTCGTGAGTCAGAAGTTAGCAAGAATAATTTTTCAGAGGTGTTTAAATTAGCGAAGGTGATATCCAATGAAGTAATATGCTCTGGCCCCATCCTAATGCGACGTGGCTTACAGCAGGTTATGGTCGCTGAACCACTGGATGTCCAGTTGGTGCTCTGAAAATAATGTGGGCTTTATAGACAATTGGAGTACCTTTGAGGGCAAAGCTGGCTGTTAGGGCGGGACGGTGTCCATCCCACTCCGGAAAGTGCTGCTCTCATTTCTTGTAGTATAGCGCATAGTCTTAGAAGAGGCCTAGTTAATTGGTGACGATCCAGAGCCTAGGCCAGGGAGCAGACAGACAGGCTAAACCAACCGTCTGCTAGCTGCATAGAGTCGTCACTCAGAAATCATCATATTGAGACTGTGTCTGTTCCCCGAGCTAAAGACAAATATAGAAAGACTCAGAAAGTCTGTTTTAGTGATTTAATTAACATAGATACCACAAACTCAGATCACACTGAATGCGCAGCTGGCACCTCTGATCTGATGCTAGAACTGTTAAATATTAAATTTCTTGCATCTAAAGCAGTTATTGTTGATGAAATTATGGAGTTGTTGATGGAGTTTGATATACTCTGTTTAACAGAAACCTGTATTAAAGAGAACAAGTATGTAGCTTTAAATAAAGCTAGTCCTCCTGCATACAGCTACATACACCAGCCTCGGCTAACTGGTAGAGGAGGAGGCGTCGCGGTTATTTACAACGATAATCTGACTATCGTACAAAAACATGGATACAAATGTAATGCATTTGAAGTTCTCTATAGTAACATTAAAAGTGTAGCTACTCTTTCAAGCACACAGTAAACACCATGTAGAGTTGTCCTCCCCCCGACATCTTCCCGGGTTCCCTTTAAACGAGGTCAGCTGACCCTGCTGCATCACTGGGAGTCCCCTCGCGATTTAAAGGCTCAGTCTTGCAAGAGTTTAATGTGGAACCTAAACACCAAACCTGAGTGTTTTTTATGCTTTACATAGTATATCTGTGTCAAAGGTGTATCAGACTCACTTTGTCTGACTTACGAATGAATCGCACTTACAAACGTGCTTCCGGAATGGAACTTGTTCTTAAGTTTAGGACTTACTGTATTATTATTATTATTATTATTATTTTTAAATTCAATCCTATTCCAGACTTAATTTGTAGAAGTTGCTAAACCATGATCATCTATTCAGTTCAGTCATGTTCAGCAGTTTTACGACCTCCCCTTGCCATGTCAGGACATATTGCCAGGCTCTTATGCATATGTTCTATGGTTGTAAAAATATAACTAAGTGCACCTTTACATATGTTGTGTTGTAGAATCATGAGATACCTAAAGAAGAACAAAAAGACTAAAACATACGTAATACCTTAGGCAAAATGTCCCCAAATTCTGACAAAGTCTGACAAAATAATATTTAGAAACATGAGTATAATAATACATAGAATTGATGCATGGTATATGTGATGAACATTTGACACTGAAAATAAAGTAGTATTTCATTTATGGGCCTGGAAGGCCATTTACATTTGGATTAAAAATACAGACAGCTTTTCTCTTCCACCTTTCTCACCCCACCCTTTAAAACTAAATATGTTAAAATAACACATGCTGTGTGAGTCGCCTTTTCGGGCAAATATATAGATTCATTATTGAACCGCATTTTGAATGCTGATCGTTGCTGGGATCGATATACATCAAAACATGTTGTGCTTATATATCAAAACAAAAATCTCGTATATCAAAGCTAATTTTTCCCATAAGAAATGATGGAAAATCTGATTATTCGTTCCACAACACAAAAATATTCATATAAAAATGATTAATGCAAAATATAAAACAATATATATTTTGTATTAATATTAATATTTTTTTTGTTTATGGAACAGATTAACCTGGACTTCCCCTTTGAAAAAAGTAAAAATAGTTTGTTTATTATGTTTTTAATTTTAATATTTTAAATTTCGCTCGTCATGCAAAACGAGTTACCAAGTTACTTGCAATCCAAGGTCTCACTGTATTCAATAAATGCAGTCCAAAATTCTGTAATGATTTGGACAGGATTTTTGTACATATTAAAAAGTAAACATTTGGGGGACAATAAAAGATAATAAATAAATAAATAAATATGACAATAAATGACATCAGCACACATTATTGTCAGTGTAGGCAAGGCCAAAATAGAAGTACTCCACTATTCTTGAATGGACAATAATCATATCAAATACATGCCTTCCTCTAGTTGTGATGTCACACTTGACAAGGATGTTCTGTCCATTTGGCATAATCACGCTCACGTCCCTTTGTGTTGAACATGACGTCCCTTTCTTTGACGACAGAAAAGAAAGACACTTAATGACAGCAGACAAAAAAAAATGAACAATAAAGTATGTGGATCAATGAAACAACAGACTACCTGCAATAATATACTACACTACACTACACTACACTGTCCTACCTGTATATATACTATTAGCTGCTGTAGAGTAATTCCTTTATTGTGAGTGACTCTTTATGAAATCAAACTCACCACAATGGAATTTGGCAGCTCCAGTTGTAATAAGTGGTATAATTGGAACAAACTCTGGCCCCGGGTTCTATAAAACAGACACTGCATCTTATTATATACTTTTTGTACCTCAACATAATGCAGGTTTTCACATTCAAAATGTTTTCGACTAAAGTCAAAAATAGCACCATGGGCAGATGCTACAAATGTTTTATTCATTTTGATTAATTATTTATAGGATATATATATATATATAGGATGTATATAGAGTCTCTTTTCATTTAGGTTACTCCCGATCACAACGCAGCTTTACAGAAATCTAGGTCTAGATCTCTAATGAGCAGTTCAGATGCGACAGGGGCAAGCAAATACTCTCCAAAGACGAACAGGAGGACCAAAAAATAATGTAAAAAATCAATAAACAGCAAAGAAACAGAAAATCATTATATAGTGAGATTTTAGTTTTTATAATCTACCGCATATAGTGAAAACAGAAAGTATTGAATGAAATGAAATTTACTGAAAGTTTACAATCAGAAATCTACAATATATTAGGCATGCTGAAGTCATGCTGAGGTCAAACTAAAGAGGTGAGACAGGGATGGCAGAAAGAACAACTTCAAGAATGAAGACACCATTAAGTTTTTTCACCTGGGAAACTGTTTACCTTGAGCGTCCTCTCAGTGAGACTGAGTGTGAAGTTAAATAACTGGTTAGATCGTTCATTAAGCTGACTTTTGACTTCATGGTGTGTACCGCTGGTGCTCCCCCTGTGATGGGACGAAAACGAACTTTACTACAACGTAAACAGACTGAGTTAAATCACTTCCACCACATAAGGCCCACTGCCATACCCAAACCCAATTTACTTGCCTTATGAAATCAATTTAACCTCAAATGAGGAAGTTTATGAGGAAGTTATTAATGCACATTTTACCTGTTATATTCAGCCTTGAGTGTGTGTGATGCCCAAGCAGAATTCTCAGTGCAGCCTCCTAATGCAAAGTAGATCATGTACTAATTGGTTTATAGATTTTCACCTCTATAGAGTTTTATATTGATTTAAAGAAATCTGATCAGATAGTTATTAACATAACAGTCCTACCTCGAAGTCTGTGTCTAATTAACAGACTTAGTGCCATCATTAGTGTTGAGTTACTCAATGCATTCTCAGTCTGAGAAACAAATCAGCAAACATACGTATATCCCAAATTTATAGTCCAGTGGTCAGTAGTACAATGATTACCCATTAAGTTACTGTACGTTACTGTAATATTTACAAGCTGCAGCTTTAAAACTATGCGAAATACATCCAATATTAGGGGAGCAAAAGTTTTGGAACAGATAGTCCTAAAGTAACTTCAAGTAAATAACCTTAATATTTAGTTATGTACAGTATCTGTCACTGACCCACTGACATCACCAAACTGCTGAATTTTTGATGGGTTTTCCAAGCTTGTAGCTTCTTTCAGTTGTTTGTTTTGGGGGCTTCCACCCACAGTCCCCTCTTTACGAGGTGAAACGGGCAATTGTGTCCCTTGATGAAGCCCCTTGTTTGATTTGCAGTATGTTTTGGGTTGCATGAAATCCCTTCAAGTTAGATTTAATGCATTTCTCTGTAACCTGTTACCATCATCAGTTAGTGAGCCCATTCAAGAAGCAGTCATGACAATAACGTACATTCATATTTGGCAAGACGCTCTTATCCAAAGTGCTGATTGGTGATTTCTGAGGCTGGTAACTCTAAATGGACTTCTCTTCTGCAGCAGTGGTAGGTTTTGGTCTTGCTTTTCTGGGAAGGTCTTTATGAGATCCAGTTTCATCATGGTGCTTGATGGGTTTGACAGTGGTCAGTGGTTTGCTCCAATTGTTTCTACTCTTAATCAACTCCATTTAACCTGCATCTCTGCTCTCCAAATCCCACAGCCAGTGCTCACTCTCTGTCAGACTGTCACTTCACTTCATCACTCAGCTATCATTTTGTTTTACACTTGCCTATCAATCTGACTTTGACCAAAACACCAGGCCTCGTATTCACAAAGCTTCTTAGAATTCTCTCAGAGAGCTCCTATCTTAGCTTAAAAAGTCCCAGCTGGAAGTCCTAGACTAAAAGTGATTTAGGAAACTTCTCAGAGCAACCCTGAGTAAGGAAAGTACAAAAAGCTTTATCTTAGTGAATTTGGACTCTCACTTAGTGTGTGTTTAATAACAAGGAGGCTGGTAAATACAGTAGCTTACTAAAGCTGGAAACAATGATCTACCAGTTCTACAACTCATTATGCCCTTTATTGTGGTATTAACTATTAAGTACAAGTCTTTGCATTGTATGTGTGTGTATTGTTTTGGACAAAACTAAGATCTGGTATGAATATTTAAATGCTCATGTGCAACCGAGAATCATGTCTCAGTGACTCCTGGAGACTTTTCTCCTGGAGACTGCACTCTATGGAAATCTTCAGGGACAACGGCGACACACGGCGCATGTGGCAGGGCTTACAAGCTATCACTCACTACAGGACTACATCACCTGCCTGTGACGGTGACGGCTCCCTTCCAGATGCGCTGAACAGCTTCTACGCTCGGTTCGACAGGCAGAACGACGTGGCGGCGAGGAAGTCCACCCCTCCTCCGAACGACCAGGTGCTGTGTCTCACTACAGCTGAGGTGAGGAAAACTCTA
>JAOVVA010000054.1:22091900-22109566 GCA_028565275.1 Leiocassis micropogon
TGTCTTATGGTGTTGACTCTTTTAGTGTTCATACAAATATTTACACATTAAGTTTACTGAAAGTAAAAACAGTTGAAGGTCAGAGGACGTTTCTTTTTTGCTGAGTATATTTGAAGAATTAAAGTATTGGTGTTCCTCTATAATCCTGCAGGTGGTGTGCTCTAAACCTCACACAGCACAGCATCCTGTATGGTAGGAGCAAATTATGTGCTAAGTTTGTTTGGAAATGTAACAAAGTCTGTATAAAAATGTAATATCGCAGGACATTTATAAAATATTGCTACGGTATCACAATACAAATTGAATTGGCGCCTACATGTAGGTATCGTGATAATAGCCTATTAAGAGGTCCCAGGTGATTCCCATCCCTAATGTGTACACCTTAATTTCAACAGTCGAAAGTTCTAATTCTTTTAATTCCATGGTCTTTACTGGTTTTTATTTCTATCCACATTGTAAAACAATGCTGAAGATGTCCAAAATATGAAATAATCTCCTTTGAGCAGTTGACAATGAAATGTCTGCTACTGATTGTCTGTAAATCCTTCATAACAGCTCTAATCTGCGGTGCTGTTTGTTAATTGGTGATTTCTGGTAACTCTAAATGAACTTCTCCTCTGCAGCAGAGGAAGGTTTTGGTCTTGCTTTCCTGGGAAGGTCTTCATGAGAGACAGTTTCATCATGGTACTTGATGGGTTTTACAAATGCACTCGACAATACTATTCTTGCAAGAACTATTCCAGAACAGCTGACTTTTAAAATAACTTACTGCTGTTGTTGTTGTTGTTACTTAATTAACTAATGCTATGAGTGTTTAGCATTAAAACACGTATAGCATTAGTTAATTATTTAGTCGTGTCCGACTCTTCGTGACCTCATGGACCATAGCACGTCAGGCCTTACTAGATGCTGTCGATGTTTTTTTAATTTATTTTTTAATTTTTATTTTTTTTAACAAGGATACTCGTGTGTTGCCTTTACTGCTTTTCTCCTGTAGCAGTGACTTTTATTTTTAGATTTTTACCTCAACATTGTCTTACTGTTACTGTTGCCTCTATTCCACTGGCATAAGTGCCAAATTTATCTGGTACACCATTCCTGTTATGTTTCTTAGCTAAAAGAAGCTTTGGCGGCTAATTTCAGTTTGTTTGTGGCTTTTTGGTAGGACACTAAATCACCAGGGACCACGCGATACAATATCATCATGTAACCTAGGTGCTGATTTAATTGGGGGCCCAAGCACTATGACGTCTGCCCTATGTCGCCATAGTGTGTCAAAAAGTAATGAAAATCGGCAGACAGATTGGAATCTGCTGCCATCAGGATGCCTGAGCGGCTGGGCCCCGGGCATGGCATGCGGGCCCTCACACGAGATTTTGCTGCATAATTCTTACACACTTGCTCAAAACACCTTTCTCATTGCGTTTCATGGGCTCAACTAAACAGGAAGTCAGTTATTTTGGGTTGTTGGCAAAATGCACCCAATGAATGGTGCTTGGGCCCGCTCATTGTTCCTTGCAAATATATTTTTTATTGTGATTTGATTCTAAGTTGCATGATTTTTTTTTCTTTAAATATTCTGATTCTAAATTTCACAGATGTAAAAAAAAAAAAATGTGTGGCGATACATTAATTGCCATACAAAGGAATCACAATATTTAACTGAATCGATTTTTATTTTAAATCTTCTTTTCCCCCTACCTCTATTATTTGATGACTTCATAGAACGTTGCAGTCAGGTTGGTGGTGTGTCCACCCCATATATACCGTATCACTCCACTGGCCTTTGATGCAGTTTCCCATCTGATAGTTTGCTTTTTTTCCCTTTGTTATTCATAGCACAGGTGCAGCAGTGACCAGCGTCTCCCAGCAGAGCTCCACATCCTCTTCGTCCTCCGTCTCCACCGTCCCCGCGCTGTCCTCAGAGACAGAAAGCAGCTTGGAGACTTTGTTCTCCTCTTCCTCCACCGGGCAAGTCAGCTGCTGCAGTTGACCATCACCCCGTTTTTCTTCTCACCTCCGTGACGTTCCTCCATCTGTTTTCAGACTGACTTGTTTCGTTTTGGTCAGGGGAAAAAGTCAGAGTAAGGTGGGAGTTTTTAAAAAGCACCTTAAGAAGCTTTTACACCAAACCAGCGTTACTTTGGTTGCTTTTTTTTGGTTGTTTGTTTTTTTGAGGGAGGGGGAACTCGATTTAGTGTCCGACTGAAACTACCGCTGCATCTCCTCAATGCCATGTCATTCATTTGTCGTAGGCTAAATTTATATCTGAAGATGCTTTGAATTTCGAGATTGCTGTGAGCCAAGTTTATTGCAGTTTAGCGGAATGGTGCGTCGTGTTTAAGACTCAGCTCTTCCATTCTGTTACTGTTTTAGAGTTAAGTACAATGCATCTTGAATGAATTTCCAAAATATTTGTTTAATAAACAAATATTACCTTAGAGTCTTTCTCGCATGACTTAATGCTGCGATCAGGTCATAACCCATTTACTCAGTTCTTTCACTATTTTTAAAAATTATTTATAGTAGGCATTTTATTACAGGATGTGTCATTCGTACTTTTTTTTTTTTTTTTTTTTGCTACAGGACTTTATAGACTCAAGACACCTTTTTGTTTCACATATGGCTGTGTATGGGATCCATACTGTACAGGTTTTAATTTTAAAATCTAATCGACAGTAAATATTATAAATTAAATTAAAGATTATATTAATATTATTTTAATTTTTTCTTTTTTTTGGTCTTCAGTGATTTGTACAGCTTGGCTCTGGAATGTTGCAAGGCTCTTGTTAGGTGATCAGTTTGTTGTGGATATTTGACATAGAACATTTGTAAAACTCTATTTACAATATAGGTCATATCTCTGGCACAGTGCATTCTGGGTATTCTGGGCTTGTTAGAATGCATCGTTTGGATACAGTCTATTCCAGCGCCCAGGGAATGTTTCAGTCAGCTTTTGTTTAAGACTCAAAATAATACAAAGTAATACAATGTGAATTCAGTGAAATGTATAATAACTGTATAGATAAGAAAGTTAGCTATGATTTGAAATAATTTAGTGACATATTCTGTAAGATTGTATAAAAACTCTCACTCAGATGTTGTTTTGTTAGTCACACTTTACATTAAGAGTCCATTAAGAGTCATTATTTAATACACATTTCTATGAACAAGGCATAAACTCCAGCATAAAATGACACGCATTAATTTAATTTTTTTTAATAACAAGCCAATTTTTTTTAAATAACACCTGCATTAACAGATGTTTATACCATCACGGATCAAAATAGAGCCGACAGTGATGTCGCATGAACATGGGAAGAAAATTAATTTATCATTTGTATTCTGAACACTAGAGTTCAGTAAATTCTAATCATTTAATAACATGCTGTAACTGTGAACATAATGCTGAAGTTTATGGTTCAAACTATTGTTAATATTAAATAAAGGGAACCTTAATGAAAAGTGTCACATTATTGTTATTATTATTTCTGTAAAGATGAATAGTTTTCAATTTAACAGTAAACTCGAGTTACCAGCTCTTATTGCCCTTTCACTAACTACATCCAGAGTAATGGACTCGGCAGACCAGTGACTAGATTAGCTTAAATGCTTAAAGTCTGTCAGTGCTAAATCCTAAACCATATATATTTTTTTCCATTTTCATGTTCTTTATGAAAGTGCCTGTGTCATTCATTTGCAAACAACATACATTACGTCTTTGAAATTCCGCAGCAGATCACAGTTCGCATGATGTAAGGAGTGTAGCCTTTTTTTAAAAAATGTTTTATTTTATTTTCGTTTTTAAGCTTGGTATGATTGGTTCAACGACTGTTGGAGTGATGGTGTGTCATGTGTATCATGATTAACGTGACAACCTTTTGGTTTTAATAGGATAGTTTTAAACAGGACGTATAAAGGAAGTTAAAGTTTAGATGTTCGTGGATAATAGTTAATATGTCCTTTGGAGTTCAAAGTTCGAAGAAAAGCTAGTGTTGATGGTTGTGGTGGAGATGGTCTTTGGGGGCGGTGTGATAGAATGTAAAACGTCACGTTAGCGAGGGGTTTATGTATGTGGTGCCTGGCAGGAAGCTGAATAAGACAGAACGCTGAATGGCCAGCCAACTCTTTAATCATGTTACAGCACAGGTTTCTACTGGTTTGTGGTTAGCTTTTCATTCTTTTTTTATTTCTAAGTGCTCTTATGTCTTGGCCTTCTTTCTGGGGGCAGCATTTGATGATGATTTTATTTTATTTTTTTCCTGATGAAATTTCATCTTTAGATGAATTTGCTTTTCTTTTACTTCTTCGAAATGTGATAGCGCAATTACAATTCTATCACATTACAACGATATTATAATTCTAATTAAAGTACACATTGATCAACTACCTCACTCCAAATTTCTACAACTTCTTGGATATTTAGCTGCCCATAAGGTGTCCAGGATGTGTTAATACAAATTCCATTATTTATTTATTTGAAAGTTTGTCAATAGTTAAAAATAAAAACACGTCTAGTTTTGTACAGTATGTATATTTCACGTAGAAGTAAAAGGACTGTAATGTAAATTTTTGGTTGTTTTTTTTTTTTTGTTTTTTTTTAAAACAGTTCATGTGCAATACCCTCTGCTCTGTGTGCTTTCTTGTAAGTGTATCTAGCTACAGGATGTTAGCTGTATGTTCCCAGTGGTAGAGAAATGTTTGGTACTGTCAATTCAGTTCAGCTTAATTCAACTAAAATAAAATGCTAAATTCATAAATTTAATTTTATTTTATTTTATTTTTTTATTAAGTTTTCTGTGACTCGGGTTAAATTGTGTCACAAAAACTGATGAGCTGGAACAAGACAGAGGTGTATGAATTATAATGGATCATTTTAGTAAGGCTGAAAGAAAAAATAAATAAACAAAACCTTGTGTAAGCTAGTCTGTAATCTTTGCTAGCAATACTGGCAATGCAAAACCCTTACTCTGTGTGCTCTTTCCTGCATACAGACTATCAGAAGTGCACTACTAGAATAAATGCACTGGGATCTCACCAAGCCAATGTTAAAACATGTACTGCAAATAAATACTTCTGTTGGAAATATGCTGCTATTGTTTCATTGTGTAGTTTGTTTGTATTCTGCCTTAGGCTTAGTTTAGCATTTCATCTTTTACACCTGCGAGCTCTTGATAGAAATCACAGTTTACTGGCCTGTAAACTTAATTTGTTAAAAAAAAAAAACCACAGTGTCGTGTAAAAAGAAAAGGGAAAAAAAACACCACCACGTCTCTAAATTATTAAATTTTCCATTTAATTGCACATATTTGTGTACAGAACAATAGCACCACATTAACTGGTCAGGGTTTCAAAAATATAAATAACACTTAAGCACGTTGAGATGGATTGTTTATGACATCCTTATATGCTCGACAGCCATGAAAAGATGTGTTTAAATTCTATCCAGAAATAGACTTTAGTGGGAGGAGCTACTGAAAGAGTTTTATAAGTATCTGAAGCACTGGGTGCAAATCAACAAAAAGTATATAGCAAATATGACTGTGTTGCGTACATTCATTGTTTCCAGTTGTAATGTAGATTTATAAATACTGACTGCTTATTTATCACTTGTAACAAAAAGAGTTCTCGTTCCTGATTTGGACCGAATCAGCCAACATGAAATACACACAGCGTGTCTTTAAAATGACTTTTCACACTATAAAATAAATTTCAATCAATCAATAAAACAATCAACACAGTGAACACATTCTTATAACATTATATTAACCTCTAATCACTTTCTTAAATATCTCATAAAATCTGAGCATTACCATTTCCCATGTAATGATGCATTTCGTAACGCGTCTTTTCATAACACTGACTTTAATATTATACATGACATGAAATGTTTCCAATATACCTTCCAAAACTATACTAGTCAAGCAAGCCAGGTGATACGTTTTCAACACAAAACCTCCACAAAGGCACTGTCATTACAATTCTTTTTTTTTTTCTTTCTTTCTTTTTTTTTTAGGGCAGAAGTGAGACTTTTATGTTTCCAAACTGAATAATGCCAGCAATTTACATAGGCTTTGGTTATGAATGGTCTTGTTGCATTAGTTGGGAAACGGTCTCTATACCTGGACAAAACAGCTGTAAGTGTAAACAACTGGGTAAACAGCCTGGCATTCCTGGCAGGAATCCGCTGCACAAACATCCACAGTGATATTGTTGTAGACCTTGGTGAGTAAGGCCTTGTATCTCATTGATACATCTTCTGTTATCCTGTAGGTCCTGGTCAAGACAATCAAGTAATATGAGGTTAGAGAAATAGTCATGGAATAAACATGGAATTTCAGTCCATGCCTTTCTAGAGAGACCTGAGGAAATGCAGAGACTGTACTGCCCACAGACTGGTTTGTGGATGATTTCCATCATGTCCTAAACACATTGAAATATCGCTAAATGTCACTTGTTCTACTTCCAAGAGCCAGGTCCCCGAGTGTAGAAAAGAAGTCCTCCATTTCTTTTTCCAGGAGCCGGTTACGGTTTTCGGCATCCTCCCGGGCCCTTTCAGAGTTCCTCAGTTTGATTTCCAGCATTCTTTGTTTTTTTCTTTCCTGTTCCATGTCATGCTCTAATCTTTCCATCTGAGCACGGAGCAGTGCACTTGACTCTTCCAGCCTGCAGAGTTGGGGGGGAAAAAAAGAATCAAGGAAATGTTGACACTTTTTAGGACTTTTTAGATCTCTTTTAATTAGTAATTCCTTGATTACGTGTAAAAGAGGACATATAAAATAGTGTAATACTTACTTGTTGATCCTAGTTTCATAAACCAGTTTCTGACTCTTCAGATCATCTTTTAGTGCTGCTACCACACTGACCAGTGATGACGAGCTTTCATCAGTGTCCTCGGCCATGACTGTGATGACTGGCACTGTGTTGTGTATATTGGTGTCACTGCTGCAGGCTGACCCCATATTCCCACTGGCATCTTCTTGCTCTATGCAACTGACGTCATCCACAGGCTGGTCAGGATCTAAGGAATTTTCATCCGACTCTGTTCTTGGGTCTGACTCCATGTTGTCACTCCCAGACACTGAGATTTCACAAGATAAGTTGGACCACTGAGGGCTGTCTACATTGGGAACAGTTACGTTGTCATAGGTTGACAGTCTTTGGGACGACCCAGAATCCTTTGCACGTTCTCCTGTGGACGTACGACGATGCCCTCTTAGTGACGAGAGTCCGTTTATAAGCCAGTTTCCACTGGAGACATTGGTCACATCTGCCGATGGACCGGCAGTTTTTGCAGGTTGGGGTCGTGGTGAGGAACCTTTGAATGTATATTTCCAGGAAGGTAAAGTTTTGGCTTGCTTGCTTGGACTGATGGCTGTCTCAGCTTTTCCTTGAGGGCCTGATTTAGGAGATGGGACTGCTGGGATACCATCCAAAGATGATGTACTGCTGCTGCTGGGGTTGTCACTTATGTTGGGGTTCTTCCCAGGAGGTGTTAGGCTTTGGAGATCTTCCTCAGAGATCCAGCCAATTAGGTTGGACTGCTGATGGTGCTGAGATCTCACCTCCATGGAGATTTCAGGTGCTTCCAACTCCTGATCAGAATACAGTTGATCATGTTTGCTGATAAGTACAGTCATGAGGTGCTGGACCAGAGAGGTTCCTGCCAAATGAAATGGGAAAAGTACTTGAATGGTGACAAAGTAAAAAAATACTACAAACTGTGGTCTTCATTGATAAATTGACAAGATGGTTATCATCAGATCAAATTAAATTCTGATATGCACAATTAGGGTCGATGACCGAAACATACCTTCCATAATAACTACTGGGTCTTCCATGTTGGGGCGTAAAATGTTTGGTCCAAACACGGTAGCCAGGTTCTGTACACTCATTTTGTTTTCAATAGAGTGTGACTGTACTTCATCAAGGAACCTTAAAGTTCAGACACAATAAATGGTTTACTGGGCTGATGCAAAACTGGTTCAGTATTGTAACTCTTAAACCTGTACTGTGGACATACTTGCAAATATATTTTAAGAGATTGTAGTTAGCCGAGGGAAGAGTCTTCACTTGCTGTCCTAATTCTTGCAGTCCCTGTAAGTGGTGGTGGCATAAAAGGTAAATGTGCAGAACAAAGACAATCACCCACAGCAGTTTGTACATAATAGGGCAAATGTGGATATGTGTGATAGTGCCAGCAAACCACTACTGATCATAACTTGCCTCCTCTTCATCTTTGGCCAGAATCTGGGCACAAGTAAGAAAATCCTCATACTTGCAGAAGGGGATGACAGGCTCAGGCAGCTCTCTGAGGTAGAGCTTCAGCAGGGAAGCCACAGTGTGGACGTCAGTGTTACTACGAATGGTTAAAGTGTTAGTTATGATAGTTTATGAACATTAGTCGTCATGGTTCATTCATTCATCCATCTTAAGTAACCCTTATAACAAAATCTGGGTCATGATCTCAGGCACATTGGGTGTGAGGAGGAAATACGAGGGGTGTTCGAGTCAAACAAGGGTTTATGATTGTACAGAATAACAGAACACAGTGGTACTGTAAGTTTTCTCAGTACACCGGAGCCATGATTGGACTGCCTGATCGAGGCTTACTGGCCTCCAGAAAGGGGAAAATGGCTTGGAGCAAGGTCAAGACTGTAGAGGGATGTAATAACTCAGAGTTCCTGTAATGTGCAATTGGTGTTGGCGAATGATTCCACAAGTTGGCGAGAAGTCATCCATCGATTTTTAAGGATCAGGAGTTCTACTTGCTGAATGATCACAGGAAACGTCTGCAGTGGGGTCTGAGCCACCTCGCCTGGGAGCTTCATTTACAGTTGTGCGGTCTTCTTCAATTTCTTTTCACCATTCAAATGTTTTACTGCGGCTAAGAGTCTCATCACTATATTGCTTTGCTTTGAGGTCTTCTGAATGTGCCAACTGGTTTTACGCCTTCATTCATCCTGGGTTTGTTTTGAACGCCCCTTATATAACCAGGTTGGGTTAAGACACTATGAACACATACTGTACATTCACACACTTAATTACACCTATCATTAATTTAGTTTAGCCAGTTTAGCTGCTAAAATGATTTTGGTACAGTATGTGGAGGGAAACAGCCTGGAGGAAACCATGTAGACTTGGGGAGGAACATGCAAAACCCTGGAGAGACAATAACCTACAGTATAATCAAGATCTAACCAACTACTGCCCCATCATTTTGGTAATTAATGAATGTGACAAATATCATAAAAATTGCAATCCCCATCTTCTTTATAACATATACAAAGATGTTCAATCGAATCAATTCTAATTTTAAAATGCATTTTAACAGCATATTACAGGTGAAATAAATACTATATGAGATATGGACACAAATCCTGGACCAAAAAGTGATATAAAAAAAAAAATCCTTTACCTGTCAAACTGTGGTTTCTCTCCACAATCAAAAGCATCCTGAAGCTCTTTGACCAGGTTAGCCTGGCCTGGCATCCTAAAGAGACCCTCCTCATCGAGTCCTCGTTCCCGAATGAAATTCACACACTGCTCGACTAACAGCGGGGCGAGTCGAACACCAAATTTCTTTTCGTACTGAACTGTGTCCTCCAGGCCTTGTCCAAAGATTCCTGTCGAACATAGTATAAAACAGAAGACAGCCTATGCTATTAGATTTGTATTCATATTTATACACATGAATATTTGGCTTATTCATGCATAGAAAGTCTTTAGGCTATTAAGTGTCAATAATTTTAATATGACAGAATGCCCAATCTAAATAGCTTTTAACAGCATTTGAAAAAGCCTGTGAAAAACCTGCTCTTCTCCATGTGACGTCCCGACCACAGTTCTGATGATACAGCCGGTGTGAAGCACAAACACAGTTGCCATAGACTGGGCAAAAATCATGGTAGCTCAAAGAGGAACACGAACTACAAAAGAACACCTGTTTTTCAGCCACAAAAAATGGCATATTTTTGATTTTCTTGAACATCTGGTTGTTGGTATCCCATTCCTGTGTGTCGCATGGTGCTCGTCTTGTCTCGACGAGTGAGATAGAAATAGCACACACTGGCACGTTGACGGAGAATGTTCGATCAAAGCTCAAAAGCAGACAATAAGTTTCAAAAGAAAAATCCAAAAAGAAAATAAAAAACAGAAAAGAAAAAACTAACTAGAGGTTTAGTTGTTATTATGTAATGCTCCAGGTTATTCCTTTGAGGAACATCACCGGCTGGCTAATGAACTCATGGCGTCAGTGCTATTTCTGTAAGAGGGGAAGTCAGAAACATTCCTGACACTCGATGGTAAGAGAATATCTCTCCAGTCCTCTCATGGAAGGTAAGCTATATTTGGTCCACATGAATTCTATGCTTAATGTATTATTATTTTTGTAGCTGTACAAGTCCAATGCCACTGAAGTCAGAGTTTTATTAGTTTTAATTGCAGGTACAGTATGTGTAGCAGTGCCTATATATATCTATATATAAGACACCAGGGGGTCCAAACAGTATCTATATGATTGGTGGGACACACTCCACCCCCCTTTTGTCTTCAGAACTGCTCTCATTCTGAAATTAGGTGCTTAGTAATTTTGGACCATATTGACATGCAGCACACAGTTGCTGCAGATTTTATTGACTGCACATCCATGACATGAATCTCCTGTTCCACCTCATCCCAAAGGTGCTCTATTGGATTGAGTGATCTGGTGACTGTGGAGGCTGTTTGAGTACAATGAACTCATTGTTGAGTTCATGATGATTTATCCTATGCTCATAAATGCTGCTCAATTGGCACTAAGGGGCCCAAAGTGTGCCAAGAAAATCTTCCTCACACCGTTACACCACCACCATCCTGAAGCATTGATACAAGGCAGGATGGATCCATGCTTTCATCTTGTTTACTACAAATTCAATTCCTTCAATCGGAATGTCACAGTGAGAGAGTCCATGTGAATGTTAGTCTCAGGTTCCTGTTCCTGGATATCTTCTCTTTTTCAGACCATTTTATGTAAACCCTAGAGATGGTTGTGTTCCCAGGAGAAAATCCCAGGAGATCATCAGTTTGGAAAATACTCAGACCAGGCCATCTGGCACCAACAACCGAGCCACGTTAAAAATCACTTAAATCACCTTTCTTCCCCATTCTGATGCTCAGTTTGAATTAGAGCAGATTGTCTTGACCATGTCTTCATTACTGCATGTGTAGTGGCCAGTGGGTACATGTTCACACAAAAAAAATTATTTAATACATGCATGCCATTTTGCATTCCTTTTATGAATATCAATCAGTGCAAGGTCATGTGTGTACAAGCTTTTGTTCCTAGTGTATAAGGATAAGGCCCAGGAAAAAGGGGATACTGTTACATATGATGTACAGTGCTGTGCATAGGCCATAGAAACCCTTTGTTTTTTATTACGAATATTTTTATGGACTTTAATTAAGGCATAAAATTATTATTGTATGCCTTCTTTATTAAGTCTGTACAAAGACATTTCTGATTTTCTAACATAAAATTAAATGTTACAGAAAGAATACTTAATTAGTATTTGCATGCCAGAAACATTACAGTATATAAAAGACAACTTCAGTTACTTAATTACTTTAAGTAACTCAATAAGTAAATTAAGTAGCTAATTATCTAAAAAAAAAAAAAAAAAAAATTGCACAGATGGATATGTTGCAAGACTAAACAGTCGTCACAACAAATATTAATTTTGTTTAATTAACTACTGGTTCCTGCTCTTTATATTATTTTACATTTTTTAAATGTAGAAATGTTTAATTTCATTTTTGAAGGCATCATTGCTCTACAGCAGTTAGTTGCAGGTGCCTATGACTGTTGCACATTACCGTAGTGCATCTATTAATCTTTCCTGAACACCCTGCAGAACCAGACAAAGATCTTCTACAAACCTTGACTGTCATAATTGCTTCGTTTTCTGCATGCAATATCTAGCAGCTTTCTTTTGATATTGGTCTGAAAAGTGCTGTCTTACATACTGTAATATACTTCTTTCCAGGATCTGTCCGATTTGTACACAACTTGGCACAGGTTTTACAACAAATGCTCTTCTTGAAACAACCCTTCCATTTTTTTTTTTAACCGGACTTGGGACCGGCACTGCATCCAGTGCCCGAGTAGTATGGGGTGGGGCAACCCACCAACGGCAGGGATCGAACTCCTCAGATCATCAACCTTAGCCTTATTTATTTATTTATTTTTTAATGGGATTTTTAAAAATAAATCTCAGTGTGTGTGTGTGTGTGTGTGTGTAAATGTATGTCAATGATGCCTCTATTAATGGGGTGGAGCTTTTAGTTTAAATCTATGGTGTATTTAGGATCCATGTCCTTCCGAAGCACAACGGCCAAACCTGATGGTGCAGTTATAAAGGCATGATTATTACGGTCAGGTGAGCAGGCCACACTGGATGCTTTGCTTCCGGCTACATCAGAACTGCTTTCTCCAGGTATTTACCTCCTCCTAAAGGAGCCCATATAACTCGTCTGATCGCCTTCACCCAATCGTCCATGTCATTCTGGGAGTTGGCCATGAGCAAAAATGTCTCATGGCTCACAGGGGTCTTGTCTTTTTCACCAGCTGCACCTGTGAAACAGATGAAAAAAACAAAAAAATTTTTTATGGAAGTGCACCAAATATATTTTACTTTCAATTTACACAGTTTTTGAGTTGTGAGGATTTTAACAATCATTTCAACAATTCATTTACACGCACACTTTCTCTCATTCTTTTTACTGCTTATCCTGTACAGGGTCACAGGAGGGCTGAAGCAAATCCATCACAGGGCACAAGCATGCATTCTAGCATTTCACTGCATATCGTACTGTGTATGACTGTGTATGTGACAAATAAAATTTGAATTTGCACGCACTCACACTTATTCTCACTCCCAGGAGACTTAGGGAATGAAGCGGGGAACACCCTGGAAAGGGCGCGCACACACACACACACACGCACACACACACACACACACACACACACACACACACACACACACACACACACACACACACACACACACACACACTCCCATTTACACACTACAGGCAATTTAGAAATGCTGATCAGCCTAACCTACTTTGGACTGTGGGAGGAAACCGGAGTACCCGGAGGAACCCACCAAACATGGGAGAACAAACTCCATGCACATAGATCCAAGATGGGAATCAAATCCAGACCCCGGAGGTACACGGTGACAGTGCTAACCACTAAGTCTCTGTGCTGCCACACACTAGGGGTGTGGGAGGAAACCGTCAAGCACAGGGAAAATGTTAGCCACACACACACACGCCAACATGCAGCCAGTTTATTTATATTTATTTTTTATTTGCTAAATTTTAATCCACATGGTATCATCTTAAATACACAACTACTAACCAAATATTCAAAGAACACCTCAATATATCAAGGAAAAAAATCCATATTGTCTAGTAATCTTTCTGATGTAAACAAAAATAAAGCATAGGCCATAGCATAACATTCTCATTAAACACAAACTTTTTGCACATTATGCACAAATCCACTGACTGCACAGGAGCTTTTGGTTTTTGGTTTATAGGATCTATCTCTATAAAGGTACATAGTTTGATGTTTCACCAGGAGATGGCGCTGCTCTCCATGTAAAAGGTTGCAACACTCTACTGACAGTATATTACTGTAAATTGTGATATTACTGTGTATCACTGAGGTTTCTGAACATTCAGTCAAAGATATCTGGCAGTTTCAAACAAAACGATCTAACATGCAAATAAATCAAAAAGATTAACAAGATCATTTAATATTATGAACTGAAAAAAATGTGAATATAATGCACGGCCATATCACAGACACGGAATTGTCCATTTCTCACTCTGGTGCGGCCTTTTTGCATGCCATCTGTCCTCTGTGATGTGTTATACAATGCACACAATTACAGCCTGTGTGATTTAGAATAAATGAACATTTTGACAAATCAAACGAGAAGTATTGCAAAATGGATAGAGAATATTTTGTGCATGCTTTCTTTGAGTCACAGACATGTTGTGGGAAAAATATTTTGTCCAAACTGTTTGGCTTATGTAAGTGTGAATTTAAGTGATTTTTTTTTATCCACAGTTTTGGTGCAGTGGATAAATCAACAGAAACTGGTGAGAGCAAAGATTGTTGAAGGTCATTATAACCAATACAAATATATTTCATATTTATACATACTGTATATCATAGTATAGGTATGCACCGTATACCATTTGTTTTTGCATTAACCAACCACGTGTCCTTCAGCCCTCAGTCAACACAAATGCATCAGCTTACCTCACACATAGTATGTGCATCTTGTGGCTCTTTTACAAAAATCACTCATGCATATTTTAAATTTGGAATATATACTGTATATAACATGGTATTTAAACAACATCCAATTAACATAATGTCCTATTTCACAGAAAGTTGATTATGTGATGCATGTCTGTCATTTCTTGCTGCTGGAGTGACTACAATGGCAGTGACAGTTGGAGTATGATTACATACAGTATATTAGGAATGTCCCAAAAGTAATTTTATTCATTTTAACAAACAAACATACAAATAAATAAAAAAACATGTATGAGAACTAAATCAAATCTATATTTGGTGTTTCCTTTGCCGACATCTATTACATCGATTTCCTTGGGTACACTGTCATGTAGTTTTTCTAATTTAATTGGCTGATAGATTATTAATAAATTACGTGTAATTACGTGTAATTACAGAGTTCAGTGTCCTGTTCAGTGATGCTTTATCGGAAAAGGGCTCAATTAATGAATCAATTCATTCATTTATTTTCAGTAAGGCTTTATCCTGGCCGGGGTTGAGGTGGAGAATACTGGATATAAGATGGGAACAGGATAATAGTGTATCACAGAGCACCATGAACACACATTCACATTTAGATCGACTTATGCATAATACGGTATGATTTTGAGGGGTTGGAGGAAACCGGAAAACCCAAAGGAAATCAAATCAATTGTTTTATATATGTTCTATTAATCAGATGTAATATATCAAACATAGTAAAGACTTTAAAATAAGCACTACAGTGTTATGGGTGTAAGATCTAAAGAGTACGCTTATAGGAAGATCTAAACTACGCTTCACGGGTCATCAGTTGCTACACAGTAATCACCTCTATAAATATTACTGGTTATAATAACTGTACCTTGTAGTTGTTTGTTCTTTCTTCTTTTGCAGCAGTTATGCCCCATTCTGTGCTGAGTGAAGTCTGGCACAGCGCTATATCAGGACCAAGCCGATCACTTTGAACTTGTGTGTCTCGTACCCCAACCCCAAATGATATGAATCAAGCTGGCTCAGTGGAAAACATTTGAAGCTGTTTTTGCCAAATAATTTTTTATCCAAAAGTCAAAGAACAAGTCTTTGTTCACAAGCCATTGCTTACTTCAATGGACTGGATAGTTTCTTTAAATGAAATGCTGTTCGCATGTCATTGAAAGGTTTCAAACACTTCTTGCCTTCATATACCATATTCCTTGTTTGTCTACATTTATACAATCTGCTCTGTCAATCACTCAAACTATACCTAAGCTTTAACGAATGCATATTCAAGTAAAAAGCGCAGACCAATTCATTTGAATGCACTTCCCTGGACCAGACTCCTTTTCCCAAGCCTGTTGTGGTGCTACTGTCCTTTATTTCCTGCTGTCCTCTTCTCACTCGCTTTATGCATATGCATCAATGTCACAGTAAGTTTAAAGCCTGCATTTTGAGGGAAATTCCTATCAGCCTGCAGGCTTTTCCCACTGGTTTCACCGCCCCTCGTCACTGAGCAGTGCCATTGTTTCTTATACGTTATGGATATAATTAAAACAGTGCTATAATTCCCAGGCAGTAAAGGGGTGTCGTAGGGTTCTACAGTAACTCCCTTGAAATATTTTATGTTTTTACTTCCAATCACTTATTTGTAGTGGGTTCATGTAACCAGTGCTGGGAAAAGTATGGCGGCACGCTGGCTTAGTGGTTAACACTGTCGCCTTGCACCTTGCATCTTCCCTGGCTTACTCCGGTTTCCTCCTGCAAGTCCAAAGACATGCAGATTAGGCCAATTGGCGTTCCCAAATTGCCCAAAATGTGAGTGTGAATATTGACCGGAGGTCCTACCATGGTTGTAAAAATGTGAATAAATACAATTGTTTCCAATGGCCTCCATGGTCCCTAGTTGGACAATAGAGGTTCCTAGATGGATAGATGGATGGGCAAAGTACACAAATCCTGTACTTGAGTAAAAGTAGAAATACCCTGATGAAAATATTACTCAAGGAAATGCAGAAGGCCCCCCATTTATGTTTATATTTGAGTAAAAGTCCAAAAAGGGATTAAATGTTCTGAAATTGTATTAGCTCACAATAGCCTTTAAGTCATAGTACTAGAGTTCCTGGGAGGTGAGCGTTTCAAGCATAAAGCAGGCAGGTCTGATAATTGCTCTGGTGCACTGAGAAAACTTTCTACCTTGATGGTATCCAAGCACTAACTTGAAACTCTGGGCAAAGTGCATTAGTGTAACAGGAGATTATATAGAGAAATAAAGGACGTTCTGTTATTCTGCACAATCAAAAGCCTGGTTTGACTTGAACCCCCCCCCCCCCCTTGCATATTAATCATTTTCAGTGGGGCTGTCATAAAGGCATTCATTTTGTTTATGGCAGATTCTGACTTTAATAATTAATTACCTGCTGCATGACATCCATTTGAAATGCATGAGCCTTTCAGGTGAATTAATTAATATGCTAATTAAAATCACTGCATGAACGATACAATTTGACTGATAAGTCTGACCCCTTTTCAGAAATTTGCAAAATGTTTGGATGAAAGAATGTGCAGTTTGTAATTCATCAACATATGTGCATGCTGGTAGGCTTTACTTATGACCGCACACAGGAAGAAGGGTTACCAAACAGGTTAATATAGTGACCCTGAGGTCGAATGTGCTCTGTGAGAGTATGGAGCCAGTCTGGCAGAGACAATAACAAGTAGAAGATTATACTATAAAAAGCAAATTAACATTAATTATTAAAAACCTAAAAATGTTAGGCTGTGTGTGTGTGTGTGTGTGTTGTAATGAGAGAGAAAGAAAATGATCCAGAGCCAGTAACTCCAGGACATCGTGTTAGGAACATCTGTGCTTTAGTTTAAATTGACTTTGTTCCGTAGAGTGTGAAACTGAGATTCAATCGCTGTAGCAGTGGGACAACTAAACATATTCCCTTTCAGATATCACTGCTCATTTAATCATTCCTCAAGGCTTTCTCTGTGTATTCCATTAGCACTACATTTTCAAGTGAAATTTAATATCTTATCATTTCAGACTCTACAAAAACACAAACCAATTAGCAAGTAACACCTTTCTAATACAACTCTAACATTATGTAATACATATAATATAACCTTTGTGTTATAATGCTTAATGTTATACAGAGTGCATTTTATCCACTATTTGACTCTTACAGTGGGGCAAAAAAGTATTTAGTCAGCCACCAATTGTGCAAGTTTTCCCACTTAAAAAGATGTGAGAGGCCTGTAATTTTCATCATAGATATACCTCAACTATGAGAGACAAAATAAGAAAAAGAAATCCAGAAAATCACATTGTAGGATTTTTAAAGAATTTATT
>JAOVVA010000054.1:22117046-22127698 GCA_028565275.1 Leiocassis micropogon
TGGAGAATGCCCTTGTATATTATATATATATATATATATATATATATATATATATAATATACAAGGGCATTCTCCAAAGGACGTCTACCTGGAGCCATCTTATGACATGACAGAGCTCTTCAGCTGAACATTGTGTCGGCTTCCGTTGGATTTGCCAGCACAGACATGAAGAAGCTTACTACTGTGTATGAGTGTATGCGAGATCCAGGAAACTAATTGGCTTGGATTGTTGGGTTTTGAAAGTGTAGCACTAGATGAGTCAATGTTCCACCCAGTCATTTTACCACCATAAATTATTACCTACAGTATTTTCCATGTCATGATCTCATCCACTTGCTCATTACAACACTGACTTTGTCTAGAGGGGATCTTAGATAGAGTATTTTATTAATCCCTAAGGAAAACTGAATAAATTCCCAACTGGCAGCAGATTCGAACCCATACCTGGGGAGACTGGAGCCTTAAGGCAGCACCTTAGACCCCTTGGTCACACTTCTCGCAAAAAGTCAGCACTGTACCACCAACACCACGGGTGCCACATCTAAAATGGCCAGCGCATCCTACTATACCTTACTGTGACCTCAACATAAGTAACTGTTCTGTGTGATGATTTTCAAATGTTAAGCTTGTTTTTCCTTGCTTATGTTGCTGACCTGATTTGGTTATATATACTGTACTGTATGTTTTAGTAAAAAGATCTATTTTTCTCCTGTTTTCTTTCCAATAACGGGGAGAACTTTGTCTCCAATAATGTCCAAATTATCAAGTCTGTTTTAAAAATTTTTTTTTTTTATAGCTATCGTTCTCTACTTAACCACATCTTTGAGTTGCTGCACATAAGGGCATCTGCACAGTGCTATGAATGTAAATAATAGACATTTAATTAGATTAAACCTGTCCTTAACACACCCATAGACCACAGAACAGGCAGCATAGACTAGGGATCATGAACATACATGAGGTGGCTTGATGAGAAAGACCAACAAACTCATCTTTTGTTGCATTCATTCAGATACTGTGTGCTGATATTGTGAAATGTTTCTTGGAGTCACATGCACACCAGCCACATATAAATGAATAGGGTGCATGTTGTTGCAGTATTTTAGTATTGCATCTTGAAGAGTTCAGCAATAATCACAGTCCGACCACTTTCTTGTGTATGATTCTAGTGTTGAGTATTAACTCTAACCGGTATTCCTATTACATTTGAATATGTGATCAAATGAGTTATTTTTCTTTTATTTGAGACACAGCCCATGACAGTTTGAGAGGGACAAAAGGACAAAAGATTGCAAAACATATTACTGTTTCGTTTCACAATCTGATGAACGCAGATATTTTGGCACTGTCCTGCCATAGTATACGCAGAGACAAAACAATGCCACTCACGTTGCTGCTGCTTTTGGAAGATTTCCCAGACCCGAGTTTGATCCCAGGGACGCTATTGAGTCATAATTATACAATAAACTGTCTGGACTAAATCACTGTAGGAATTCAGCAATCTTTAACCCACTACTGTACTGCTTCATAAGCATTTTTATTAGTCATGTACCTGAGGCTTTGTTTCCTCCTCGTCCTTGTAGAAATAGAGGTAATCAGAGCGCAGCACGAACCAACGCAGCTGCCAGTTCTTCATGATGCTTCTCTGCTTCTTGAGCCAGCCGGCCTTGAGCACTCCCTCATGGAGTCCTGGAGATGTAGAGCCACCCGAGCCATGGCTCACCTCACCCATCACCATGCTCTTTGACCGGGCTGTAAGTAAAAACAGGAGACAATTACTAAGATGTTTACTGCATATGAACATTACATTCACAGATGGTCTACTGAAATAATACTTATTACTGATTGTTTTTTACAATTAAACATGACCTTGTGACAACTTATAATTAAGTGATGCTATGTTAACATCAATAAAAACTACAACCGCAATAGATGTAAATGTTTATTTGTTTAATAAGTACTGTATTTGAACAATTTTCAAAATGTAGATTCAAATCAAATAACTTGCTGGTCACTTTGTTCAAAGTCAGCCCTGACACAGGATTTTAGTTCAAGAGGTGTTCAAAGTCAACTCTGGACTTTTGTTTGTGCAGAATAACAGAACACTGAGTTCTGAGAGTAAAAACCCCCTTTATTTCTCTATATAATCCCCTGCTACACTACTGCACTTATCCCAGTGTCTCACTAGTACTTGGACACCATCAAGGTAGAAAGTTTTCTCAGTATTCTGGAGCCATGATCATGACTGCCTGCTTCAGGTCTGAAACACTGGCCTCCCAGGAACTCCTTTAATGGCTCAAACATGTGAAAATAGCTTGGAGCGAGGTCAGGACTGTATGGAGGATGTGGCAATAACTCACAAGCGATGTTGGTGAATGATTGTGTGTACAGATCCCACACACAGATGTGTCTCTTGCACAACTTGGCTACAAGTTACAGTATGTATTGATTTTCAAGAACCAGGCGTTCCACTCTGTGTATATTTATGTGAACGAATTCAGTGACACGACGGACTGTTACAATTTTTTTTTACTGCGGCTAAGAGTCTCATCAATGTATTGTGCTTGAAGTCTTCTGTAAATGTGAATTGGTTTTATGTGTTCATTAACGAGAAATTTCATCACAAGTCCCAGTTTGACTTGTACGTCCCTCGTATTGTTTGTAGATAAATGATTTCTTTGGCTACCGCGAAGCAACCTTAACTCACACTACACAGTTCATAGAAATTATAAGAAAAAAGAGACTGACTTGGTAGAAGATTTGAAAAATTAAATCATAAGCAAAGCTAGAATGAATAACATCACCACTTAACCTGATCTTAAACAATGTTTTTTCTTATTTCCTTATCTTATCTCTTGCAGCTTTGTGAAGCCAGGTGGTGTACGCATATATGAGAAAATTGTGTTTAGAATAAAATTCTGTCTTTTTTACAGTAGCTTCTGTCCAAATATCTGTGTATTTTCTCTCATCTATGCTGTTTTCAACCCTAATAATGCCTAGTGGGTATTGTTGAGGTTGTAGTGCTGGCCTAACGATGCTGTTTATTGTCCTTTTATGTTGGACAAAGCCTAGATTTTTATGCACTGTAGATATACGGTATACTTGCTTACTTCATTTTTAGTTCCCACACAAATAGATTAAAATCTCTGGCCTCCATCTATCCATGCATCCAGCTAGAAATCTCTGTAGTCCAACTAGGAACCGTGGAGGCCAGTGGTGACCACTGTATTTATTCCCATTTTTACAACCGTGGTGGGACCTCCGGTCAACACTCACACACTCATTCACACAGTACAAGCAATGCCAGTTAACCCAATGTGCACGTCTTTGGACTGTGGGAGGAAACCAGGGTTACCCGGACGGAGGAAACCCACCAAGCACGGGGAAAACAAGCAAACTCCATGCACACATGAGGGAATTGGACCCGGACCCTAGAGGTCCAAGGTGACCGTGCTAACCACAATGCCACCATGCTACCAATCTATGGTACCATAAAAGAAGAATGGGGGACATTTCTACATAGTATGGTTTTAAATGTCATATTATGCTGTAGATTATTTTCACCCATCAAAAACTTCTGGAATACTGTCATAGTGGTATATCATTACCGCTCTATTTTTCATGATGACCATAGCAGTCATTTAGACAATGTTTTAAGAAATCACCATAGAACAAGCCATGAAAGTTTAGAAGATATCATGTCCAGATATGATAGTTAATGGAGAAGATGAGAAGCAAATTGTTACAGTTATGAACAGTGAAAGGCTGCACTCACCTGACCCACAGGGGCTCTGAGGACACACTCATCATGTATAATTTATGGAAATCAATCGTGCACAGAGTCTGCCTTTTGCCTCTGGGCTTCAGACACTCGATCAATGCATCGTGTGGCTTTCTAAAAGAAATGTTTTCTTCTGTCTCTCTCTCCTTTCCTTTTATTTGACACTTTAACTCATGTGCCTCAAGAAACATTCTCTTTGATTGGAGCCTGGGTTTTGCCCTAAAATTGAACAGCTATCACTTAAGCATTTACAGAAAAGGAATTGGCTGAAAAGGGGAAAAAAAAAGCCTTGTGAAATATTACGTGTCAATATTTCTACATGTCGTGTCATATGCACAGAATGAGTTTGAGGAAATCAAACAGCTTTGGAAAAAAAATCTAATCAATAAATCGGATGCAGCGCTGATCGTGATTTTATTGTGTGTGTGAGTGAGTGTAATTTAGTGTATTCTACATTTCACTTGAGTAAGTGCATGTGCTGAGTACCCTTTAGGCAGTTTAGGTACAGGATTTAGCATGATGGATTCCAACTCCACCACCACCACCACCACCAAGGTACCATTGTTGGGCCCTTGAGCAAGGCCCTTATCCATCAACTGCTCACGTGTACAGTATAATGAGTTGCTCTGGATAATGGCATCTGCTGAACTCCATAAATGTAAAACGGAACATAACACAGAGTATAAGTTGTTTGAATTATGTAGTGAATTAATTACCATAGTTTATTTATGATCTATATAATACTGTATGTAAGCAAGCAAGTCTCTGGCCACCTGTGTGACATTTACTGATCTATGTAGGGTTGGTCAATTAATGCATTATGCACCGATCAGCCATAACATTATGACCACTGACCGGTGAAGTGAATAACATTTTAGCACCCAAAACCACATTATAGCTTAATAGCTTATTACCCAACCCTCTATTTTTTAGAGTAAAGAAATTGCCCCTGTTTATAATTTGTGAAATTACTCACTCACTCATAGGCTATACCACTTTAACCATATGTAGATCGTGGGGGCTTGGAGCCTATCCAAGGAGTCTTAGGGCACGAGGTGGGGTACACTCTGGATGGGTGCCAATCCAATGCAGGGCACACACACACACACACAAATAGGGCACACAACATCTTTGATTTGTGAGAGGAAACCGGAATACCTGGAGGAAACCCACCAAGCACAGGGAGAACATGCAAACGCCATGCACACAGACCCCAAGGCCTGAATCGAACCCGGACCCTGGAGGTGCGAGGCAGTGTTGCAAACCACTAAGCCACCATGCCACCTTTGTGCTGATAAGTATTTGTTATTTATACCCACATGTTAAAATGTTCTAATGCTAGTCATCTTGTGGCAAGGTCATGCATCCAGGGTGTTTTATTCATTTCCTGGATAAAAACTTGGAACATAATTACGATGAGGTGCATTAGTTCGTGTCAGGTTTTGCTGATGTGCATATTTTCCGATGTCTAAAGCAGATGTAAAAACAGAGTTTATTTACAACTGTTGCACAATACTGATTTGCAGATTGACAGATTTATATATATTTTACGCAATACGTCCCTCACTGTTCTTTCTGGCCTATAAATTTGTAGCAGGGGTGTTTGCACCGCGGCCCTTTCTTAGTTTTGTGCCAGTTTGGAAGTCGGTGTGCAACACAGAACAACAGCACACTATTTCATTTTTGGAGACTTTCGGGGTGATGATTCATACCTTCCCCATCTGTCATGGGCCGTAAAAAATTTCACTTTTATAAAACAAGGCAACACAATCAGGATTACAATTCATCTTTTCCCTTTTAAAACTTTTACCATATGATCAGGGACATTTTATTTATCTGTCTGTAGCAATAACATTATAATAGCGTTGCTATGGAATTACTTTTGTTTGTGACTGAGGTTGGTGCTTTCTTCTGGAAAGCTCCAGTGCTTTAATCTAACTCTGGACTCAAATCGTAATTCTTTCGTGCTATTCCTTCATCTAGACAACTAGAATTAGATGCTGTTTGATTTAACACTCTGCCTCTTCCACCAGAAAGCGTTGTATTCATGATAATTTATTACATAATGGTGGCTTAGTAGTTAGCACTGTCGCCTAGCAGCTCCAGGTTCTGGGTTCGATTCCCGCCATGGGATCTGTGTGCATGGAGTTTCCTCCAGCCACCCGGTTTCCTCCCACAGTACAAAGACATGCAGATTAGGTTAATTGGCGTCCCCAAATTACCTGCAGTGTATGAATGAGTGTGTATGTGTGTGTGTGTGTGTGTGTGCATGGCGATGAATTGGCACGCAGTCCAGGGTGTAGCCCGCCTCGTGCCCAAAGTATCCTGGGATAGGCTCGAGGCCCCCGTGACCCTATATACAGGATAAAGCGATATAAATAATGAGTGAGTGATGATGTAATGGACCAAACCAGCTTAAAATATATGTTGCATTTTTTTAGCCTTTGTGTTTAAAATCCAGTGTCATCAATATTCCTCACACCGATCGCTTCCATGGCAGGCGTTGCGTTTTCCGGTACATTTTCCAGAAACTGTGCAGCTGATGGTTAATGAAGACAGACCTGTTGTGTGTGGGTGGGTGTGTGGATGTGTGGGTGAGAGGGAGTGTGGGTGTGGGAAGGTTTTTAAACCAAAGAAAAATAAATAAATAAAAATAACCAAACACATTTTAGTATAATAAAAATGATAATAAAACCTGAATGATTATTTTGCACAACTGATGTTAAGATTAAGGTAGATTTACATGAGTGGAAATAAAAACATGAATAATAAGGTCTGAACAAGGTCCTTGCTAGGAATGTGTGTGTGTGTGTGTGTAAAGGAGGGATGTGCCCAGCTGCTGAGAGGTGTAACCTCGCCTGTGTATTCGTGGTCAGCCACCACACAATGAAAACGATTCAAGCTGATTCTAAATTAAGGCTTGTTTCTTATTCAATCCTGCTCATCCGTATGTCACGACAAGCTATTTGGCTAAAAAAAAAAAAAAATAATAATAATAATAATAAAAAAGAAACATGATAATTTGTAGCAGTGTCATTTCTGGATGGTTTATAATATAATGAGCCCTAAAGCCCAAGACATCTATATTTAATTCCCCTTTTGCATTATAGATGATAGGATAACACATCATACTGTATCAGCCTTAACTTCAGCTCCATCTCTGTGCATCGTATCATCATCTCATAGCCGGTATTATTCATCTTTAAATTAGCAAGAAGCGGAAATAAAAAAGATTGTATTCACTACATGCTTAGTATACCATATGAGATCAGGAATAACGTCGTAATCACATCGATGCCGTGTCAAATAGCATCATGACATGAGCACGGATTCATCAAAGCAACGTGAGCCGAGTCTCACAGCACAGGATTTTATCATCAGCAGTGCAGCACAGTGTGATTAAATGATGCAAGAGAGAAGACAGAGCAGAAGAACAGGAGATGCAGAGCGACCAGAGTGAATGGTGTGTGATGTGTGATGTGATGAGAAACACAAGCATACTGTACCTCTCCTGGTCTGCTTGATCTTAGGACTCAGCATCGCCGTCATCACTGCAGCCGTCACTCCCTGCTCAGCATAGTATTCCACCAGCTCTCTCTCCCTATCTCCCTCTCTCTCTCTCTCTCTCACTCTCTCTCTCTCTCTCTCTCTCTGTCCTCCTGTCCCTTCTATGCTGCAGCTTCCTTTTCTGGTTCACCCGGTTTTCTGTCTTCTCTCCCAGCACCGATGTTCTACTGCTGACCTCATAGTGAAGCGGGGGAGGGATCCCTCATACACGCTTATACGCACGCTTACACACACCCTCATAAGCTCTCCACACCCACCCTTTGGTGCATTATTCATCCAGCCTCTCTTCACTGACCACTCAGTGTGCGTGTGTGCGTGTGTGTGTGTGTGTACTATTGCGACAATAAGCTTGACGTCTAATTGGCCACAGGCATGTGAGCTCAGCTTGGTTTGCTCTCCAGGGATCTCCTCGTGTTCTTCTCTTTTTTTTCTCCATTTGTTCTCTTTCTCTACTTATCCTCTCACATTTCATTTTCTCATCTTTTTTCTCCTCATAGCAAAGAGGCTGATAAAAAAAAAATGGTCCCCACAACCTTTGGAACCTTTTTTTTTTTTCTTTTCTAAAGAAATTAATTTTTTGGAATATCAGAAGACCAACTCCAGGATGTTAGAATAATAGCCCTGGTGCAATTGAATCAACCGTATGGAAAACAGCTGCTCCTCTTATAGTCCGTGTGGGGGAGGAGGCAACTGAAATGAGAGAGCAATAATGGCTCCTTCAGCACTCAAACCCATGGCAGCTGGCATGTTCCCCCCCAAAAATCATCCAGAATTTTGGAGCAGAAATTTAGAGGAATCAAATTAATAACCAAGCATGTATTTGATATCTTGAATATTTCCCAAATAATATGTGACAGTTTGACAATTAACATTTCACTTATCGCCAAATTACAGTATTCCTCACCGTAAGACGTCATACTACACTGCCATATGATTTATTATGTTACATTGCAGTTTTGGACCAAGACACAGGTAGTGGCTAGTTGCCATGGTACCCTGGAAAGATTCGATATGGATGTTGCATGCTAAGTTAGTCAGTGTCACATGATTAAGCCAGTGTAGCACAGGTGTACACCCAGCCGGTCATTATGTAAAGACTGTATAACACAGTACATATATACAGTAGGAGGTGTGCTGTTATAGATAAATAAAGCTGCCACATACAGTCATTTTCACACCAACCCCATTCATTCATTCTCTCTATTTGAAAAGAAAAAAAAAACCCAGCGTGACATGTTACTAAGAAATTGTAAAGTGCACCGTTCTCTGTCATGAAAACATTGACAGGCAACCAAACCCTACCGACTGTTCATCTCCAAACAGAATTCCTCACTATGTCAATGATAAAATGTTTCATTAGGTGGGTGGCACGTTAGCTTAGTGGTTAGTACTATGGCCTTGCACCTCCAGGGTCCCCTCTCGATTCCCGCCTCGGGGTCTGTGTGCAGTTTGGTGGGTTTCCTCCGGGTACTCCGGTTTCCTTCCACAGTCCAAAGACATGCAGGTCAGGCTAATTGGTGCCTCCAAAGTGCCCAGAGTGTGTGAATGCGTGTGGGAATGTTCACCGCAGGTCCTACTACAGTCGTAAAAATGGGAATAAATACAATGGTCACCATTGGCCTCCATGGTCCCTAGTCGGACTACAGAGTTTCCTAGATGAATGCATGGAATATATATTATACAGACGACATTATTTATATTGACATGGATTTGCCTTTCAGCTTGAGCCGCTGTCATACTGTAGCTGCTTATACCTTCTGACTAATCAGTTAAAAAAAAAAACTTTACTTTTCTACAAGAATTGTTTCATAGTGTCGTGATTCTCAAGATTTTCAGATCTTCACATCTCAAATGTATCTGTGTACATGGAGTTTGCTTGGTGGGTGTCCTCCGGGTACTCTGTTTTCCTCTCACAGTCCAAAATTTTCCAAATTGCTCGTAGTGTGTGAATGAGTGTGTGAGTGTGTACAGTATATATGTATGCCCTGCAATGGATTGGCTCCCCATCCAGGGTCTATCCCACCGTGTCCTGGAATAGGCTCCTGCAGGATAAAGTGTTACAGACGACGATCAGTGAGTGTACTGCTTCTTGTTGCATATAAAAGTAAACTCAGGCTCTCCATCTTGAAATGTTCTCGGCCATGTTTGCTGTTGGTCTTATCTCAATCTTGCCTGCCTTTTCCATTCAGTCCTGACTTGGACACTACTGGCTATGGTCTTGGTCATGACTGGGTCTAGGTTTCTCTTGAATTATATTACTACACACAACCTAAGAAAACAGGGAAATTAAGATAACTACATAGAATATGTTAAAATAAGTATAAAATAATAAGTGGATTGTCATATATTTCATTGGACCACCTTGGTTTTTGATGTGAATGTGCATTTGCGATGGCATTGTTTTTACAAACCCTGCATGAATTGTTGGCTGTGATATTGTATTGAAACCAGTCTGTACACCAATTCATGTTCTTCCAGAACCATTCTTTCACAATTTAAACTTAATGAAACTTGGCATTGTCATCCTGAAATAGGCCCATGCCTTCAGGGGTAATCTGGTCATTCAGTACGTTCAGGTCGTCAGCTGACTTCATTTTATTACCACATAACTCATGACACTGCATCTAGAGTCGTGTACAGTGGGCATTATGCATGATGTGTGCATCGCTTCATGTGATTTCTTTCTTACCCTGATGTGTCCATTGTTCTGCAATAGGGTCAGTCTGAACTCATCAGACCACATGACCTTTTTCCTTTGCTAAAAAGTCTAATCTTTATGGTTCATAGCAAATAAAAGCATTTTTTTCTCATTAATCTTACTAACAAGTGGTTTTCTCATGACCACACAGCTGTTTAGTCCCATGTTGTCATCACATTGTGTGTGTGTGTGTGAAATGGCATTCCATGGATGCTTGGTTGGACCGAAATCTGGGAAATTTGGAGGTCGGACCAACAACCTTGAAATCTTTGCCTGCTAAATCCCACACGTGACAGGCTGTGATGCATTTTCATTTGCCTTGCATTGGATGTTGTCTCCCCAGCTTGAATATATTTGTTTGTTGAATAATATGATACATGGGGCCTAAGAAGCCGTGTTATATCAGTGTTATAGCACTTGGTGTGGTTGGTGAAGCTACAGTAGAGGTTGAAACAAGGCGTCCTTTATCGCTCTGTAGAGAAGCCATTGAAGTTAGTTTTGTGGGAATAGTTGGCTCTTGTGTTGCATGTGTAGCAGTGGCGATTTCTTTAAGACTGCAAGGGAAGCTCAGCTTCCCCTATAATGTCACAAAATTAATGGTCAAAT
>JAOVVA010000054.1:22159476-22170410 GCA_028565275.1 Leiocassis micropogon
ATGTAAACATTAAAGCACTTTTTGTAAGTCGCTCTGGATAAGAGCGTCTGCCAAATGCCTAAATGTAAATGTAAATTACCCATGGTGTACGAAGTGTGAATGTGAGTGTCTGTGCTTGTGTGTCTCCTGGCCCCTGCAACCCTGCAAAGTATAAGTGCTGTAGATGATGATTGATAGCTTGATGAATGGATTATACAATTAAAGTTAAAACTGAACACTTCATTTAAATTATTTTTATATTTGTCATATTTACCTAATCATTTATTTTAACACATTTCTATTTGAGTAAAAAAAAATGCAAATATAACATTAATCTTTGGTCAAACAGAGTTCAGTGTTCGGTACAGATTTACTGTGTTACTCTGTTTTGAAAAGAAATCTAATGCAGTTTGTACTTGTATAATGGAGATACTTAACTAAGTTCAGCCTTTATTCTTTGCATATACTACACAGTGAAATTCATTATTCTTCGAATATTCCAGCTTTGTTAGTACGGTAGGCTGGGGTCAGAACCTGGGCTTAAACTGTCAACCTTCAGGTCAGTAACTCAGAGCTTTAACACACATTTTAACCATTAATCAAATTAGTGTAAGGAAAATCACGTTTTTATTATACAGTACTATGTCTTTCTGTTTTCTCTTTATTATACAATCAGTATGCAATCTGTATTTTTATGAAGTCCCTATATGAGGAAATGTATTGTTAATATATTGTCACTGTACAGTACATGCCATAGGTGTTTGCCTGCTGTTTTATGATTCCATGTCCCATGCAAAGGATGTCTTTTTAGCCCTGCTGCACTGCACTTGGCCCATGTGTGGATGTCCGTCACTTCAAACACACTGGGCTTGCCTTTGCCACTAAGTTCCTAGGAGGGAATGCAGCAGTGCACCAGTTGTCCTATTATAGCCCTGCCTTCCTGCTTGGAATAAGACTTGACACAAGAGCCATTTGGTCGACTCGGTTGCTAAGGGTTAAGAGCCATCTGCCTTACTCCATCTGATCTGCCTGTGACCCAGGCCCTAGCAGATAGTAAAACAGCACCAGATTTAATCCATATTCCAGCTGCTGACATGGCCCAAGATGGTGTGTGAGTTTAAAATATTATAAGTGGATTTTTCCCTGGTGGGAAATATCGATCATAATTCAATTAATAATTAAATAAATTTAAAGTGCATGTTTAAAATGTGCCAGATCAGCAAGGTCGCTGCCCTTGCCCTCTTCTGCTTGTCTGCGCCTTGCTGACTGACTGATTGGCTGAGCAATGAAGGATATGACGGAAGGTGGTTCAGGCCACTAGTGCACAAAATACATGGTGTTTGAAATAGAACAGCATAAATAACATGACAGCATAACGAGCATGGCACGGTGCAGTAGTGAAATATGAGAAGACTTAGCTACAAGTCATAACTAACATGTGACAAGTGAGATTCTAGACAGAGAAATAGTGTGATACAAATAAGTTTGGATTTTAAAGTTATGTTTTAATTAAAATGTTTTAGATGAATAATTTTCGCTTATTAAAACTAGAGTTACATATAAGCAGTGTGAGTGATAACCAAACCGAGCCTCTCAAGGACATCAGATTCCTGTTGCCACTTATTCCACACTTAAATTGTGTGACACTTGCTCAGTTGATGCAAGTGGCTATATTTGACTCGGCTGTGTGCAAGAGACAAATGAGTCACACAACCAGACTCGCTGCAGCTACCTATACCCCAACAGCACATGTGAGAGTAAGGCAGCCCTGGATCTTCCTGAATAGCATCTCTTTAGGGGGCAGAGAGGTAATAAGGGAACAGCCAGCGATGGCGCTTATGCCCCAATACCAAAATAGCAGATGAGTGCTCACCAGTTCTTCCCATATTCCAACTGTGCTCAGCCTTGCTCAGCTACTACGGTTATTCTGGTAGGCTCTGCTTTATATGCTCACTTCCATTTTTTTTTTTTTGTCCCAAGGATTTCTACCTTACTTTTCACTATATATCCTTTTGAAAAGACTGCTGTATTTTGTTACACAGGCCAACTCTGTATGGATTTCTGAATGATTCTGGATTCTAGAAACCTTGGTCCATGTATTTGCTGAAACATGAGAAATGGAAAGCCAATCAATAGGTAAGAAATAAGTCCTTTGTTATATACACTTTATTATATACAAAAGCACAAATGATTCCAAATGTTTTTACTTAGGGAAAAAAAGTTTCTAATAGATTAAAAATAAAAAAAATTCTAATGGGTTAGAAACTAATGACTTCCATTGTAGGTAGCACTTATCCATTAGTAGATAGTACCTAAACATATACTGTATATTTTCTTAAATTATGTTTCATATATTGTTTAAGATTGTTTAATCTTTTCTAGCGCACTCACTAAAATACTTGGAAATTTTAATTAAAATTTTTCATATCTGATTTTTATGTTGCATATTAATATCAGTAAAGCTACCATATATAGACTCTGGTAACTTCCCTGGGATTTGGATATATATCGCTATCTATCTATCTATCTATCTATCTATCTATCTATCTATCTATCTATCTATATACTGTATATATACATACATACTGTATATATACATACTGTACATGTGTGTGTATTTTTGTATTTTGCCCATTTTTATGTTTAAATAGGCGCTTTTAACTTTATTTGTGTTTTAGATGTATTTTTATTAATAAGTGCGGAACCATATATGGTAACCTTAACCAACCTTGATTTGCAACATAAAATGGCAACTAAGAATCATTAAAAAAAATAAATAAAATTTATCACAAAACTGTTCTTCATCTGTTTAGGATAATACTTTCCTGAAAATGTGTATATAAAAATATATTAAAACAACAAAAATAATGAAAAGTCACATTTATTTAAACATAAAAATGTTTATAAATACAAATAATAATGCAATGCAATGCAAAAAAAAGTTTTTGGAAGTTACTAAAATATGGTCCCTTAAGGGTTAAAACATTGAGTGCATGTTCTATATACAAAGATACAGCGTGCCAATTATGAACTGATGATTATAATTCAAATTTGATTTTTAGGTCCTAAATTCAAAAGAAAACAATATTTTCCTGGAGGTTACTGAGGTCTTGTTTCAGTAGCATAGTTTTTGGTTACATGTAAATAACAGATGCAGGGAGGTCATCCAGACAGCAAGTTGATATGAAATTATGAGCACTGGAAAATAGTTGTGGCGTCCAAATTCTCTTGGCTGCTTTCTTTGGTCATGTTTCATAATGTCTAACATTCAAAATTATAGTTGTAGCTATGAGCTTTGAGGATTTCTGCTCTTCTAAGAAAATATATTTGTGTTTTGTCTGGAATTGTACTGGTGTGATTTCATTCTGTTTGCAATATATTATGCTGTAAGGGGAAAAAAATCAAAACTAGGTAAAGTGTGAAAATTTGGTCTCAGAAAACTATAGAAATCATAGAGTTCCCTACCTTTCTAGTGTGCGTGTGTGTGTGTGTGTGTGTGTGTGTGTGTGTGTGTGTGTGTGTGTGTGTGTGCGCTGTTGTTGTGGTTTTAGTTTGGTGTCTAAAATTAAAGTGTGAACCAGGATAATAACCTGAAACAATACATTGACAACAGGCAGATCTTGTGCATCATGTGATGTCTGAGCTATTTTAGTGGATCCCATGGAAGGGAATTGCTTATCTTCATGCTTGTAGTCATGCTGCTGCACATGGCTTATGTGGTGGGAAAGGCAGATAGGCATCCAGGCGCACCTAAAAATAGTTTATGTGTGGCTTAGTGTAGTTCTCTAAAATGTACTTGTGCACTTTAACCTTCTGGTTTAACAAGCAAGCAGGTTAAGAAGGGAAGACTTGCGTAAAGAGAGTTAATTTTACATAAACTGGTGTCTCTTTGTTTTTTCTTTAGGAATGTCATGAGGTAGTTAAATTATGGTGGCCATGTAGGATGTTGCGGACATCAGACTGAAGTACGTGGATTATTCATTCATCATGAGCTGCACAGAGAAACAACATGTGAGCCGTAAATCAAACATGAAGCACCCTTCGAATCTGGACAGTTTTATGGATGAGGCAGACCGAGAGGTTATGAGCCTTACAGACCGTGCCTTTAAGAGTCTGTGCATCGGTGATGAGGCAATCTACAATGACTCAGAGCTTTTACCTTCTCCAGTTGACTGTCACAAGCCAATAGCTGAAGAGAAAACAAAAAAGCATGGAGCTCACCGTCCAAATGGAGTGTACAACACAGCCTGGCAAATAAATAAAACCACGTCAAAGATGTCGTCACTTTTTGCTGCGTTTGTAGCTAAGAAAAACAGTGACACAAAAATGACAAATGGCGACTCATGGGACAAATCAGCACTGCTTAGCATCCAAACAGAGCTATCTTCAGATTATCAAAACCAACTTACTGCTGAACAAGTCAAGAGTCATCGTAAGCGCTCTGAAAAAGGAACTGTTAATAAATTGATCCAGGATACGAACAATTCATCATCTAAATCATCTAAAAATCAACATAGCAAATCCACTAAGCTGAGAAAACTGAATTCCAAAAACTTTTTTCTTCACAGTGAATTCAGCCCATTCCAGTCCTGGGGAGACTTGAATAGGTATGGACTGGAGCACATGGAGATGTTTCCATGCAATAGCCCAGCTGGATTGAATGAATCCCCAGTTTACAATGAACTAAACAATTCAAACAGATTACATGTACCAGAGGCAAATCAAGGAGAGACAAGCCAAAGCACCTCACCTTTGGAACCTCAAAATAAGTCTAAATCTGATTTATCACAATGTAAAACACAAACGTTGGCAACGGTACCTCCGATTCCGGACAAAAATTCTGAGCAAAAGTTCCAGAAACAAACAAGCATTCAGAATGAGACTGTTCAGCCACAAGTGCTGTTGATCTCTTCTGGATCGTTTCCGAGGTGTCAGTCTGATGGAGACCTTCCTGCTCCTTGGAGGAAAAGTCGAAGCAGGGCAAAAGGTGTCGCCCAGCCACTTATAAGTTTAACTGCCTCTGAAAGGTCTAACACTGGAGAGGAGGGTGCAATACAAAATACAACTCAGGTCAGGACAGTGGAAGAAGCAACCTGCTTAAATTCAACTCCATTCAGTATTTCACAACTGTTGACACCAGTCATACCCTCCAGGCAGGGTACAGGAACCTCAGAGATACTGCAGTCTCTTCACTCACCTGGGGCCCTCGATATCCCAGCAATCCATGAGAATGAGATTTGTCAATCACCTGATATCAAACGAGAAGGATACAAATCCAAGGCGTCAAGTTTGTTATTTAATCTTAAGGACAATAGAAAACGAGTCAAGGCAACATACAACCAAACACAGTTTAAAGTTTTAGATGCAGCTGAGCAAAATAAGTTGTCTCCTCTGATTGAAAAGGATGTCACCAAAAATATTCAGAAAAGTCCAGAAATTGCAGATGCTAAAACCACATCAGCTGTTCAGAAAACTAATTTGAATCCAAAGAGCCCTGAGACTGCAGACATGCAAAGTGCACAATTCAGCAGCCATATAAATAGTGCATTGCCAGATGACTTTTTGGGACTTAGTCTACTGCAAGATTTCAATAGAGACTTTACACATTCAAAATCAAAAACAAATCCTTTGGCTAAAGTTACATACCCATCGTTAAATTTGTACCGGAAATCTAGTCCAATAGATTTGAATACTAAAACCATGCCAGTGGATGTCCATGGCTCTCATCCTACAACTGCAGAACAGAAGCTAAACAAAGAGAAGGGAAGTAGGGAAATGCAAAGAAAACATCAATTGACTAAGCCAAAAATAAACAATGTTAGCAATGAATATACTAATCAGAACTATGATGAAACTTCGAACAAGGCAATAAATGAGAAAAACAATGCTGTAGATCTAAAGGAAAAATATATTCCTGCTGTATTAAAGAAGCACACTGTACAAAAAGATGCCTTGACTATTTCAGGTAGTAGGAACGAAGAACAAATTGATACAGGCGGAATATTTAAGGCAGATGAAAGGCCTATCAAAAATAAAGAAAGTAACAGGAAGGAAACAATGCCTAAACATTTATTTTCTGCAAGACAAAATAACTACATCAAAAACCAAAGATATGTGAATGTAGATGAAGGTAATAATGAAGAATGTGAATACTGGCAAGAGAATGTCATTGCTGCAGGAAGGGATGAGCCACAGAAGGGGGAAATGAATAAAGATGTGTATGAAGGAAATGGACAGGAAAAAAGGGACAATCCTCATATCAAAGACAGTGCTACAAATGATACTGTTACAAAAAATTATCAAGGAATACCATCCCAGAAAGAACCAGGTATAGACATTGAAAAAGGAGCAGCCAAAAATGATGCTTCCTCTATGAAAGGAAACACTTCAGCAAAAATAGCACTGTTCAGTTTAAAGGAACAACCACTGAATACAGTCCCAGGCTCAAAGAAGAAGAACATAATAAAGGATAAGTATGAGCTAGCCACAGTGGCTTTAGAGAAAAGAATAGCAGAGAGAGAGCAAAGAGAAAAGCTTAGTGGTCGGCAAAGTGAGCATGATGTACCGATTAATCAAGAGAGTATGCTAGCGTCGAATCAGAAAAAAGGAGGTCAGAAAGCCATTTCTGATTTTACACCAACTTGCCAAAATGGTCGTAACATGTCAGGCATAGACACCTACCATGGTGAAAGTCATGTGCCTGTGTTAAAATTAGAAGAACCTTATAAGCAGGAAGGTGCTGCAAAGCACAGCCCAAGTAGACTGATATTTACAGCCAGGGACAGATCTGACAAACATGGTCAACATGGTGATATCAAGTCAATGGCTGATGTAACTCAACTCACGGAAACAGTGTGTATGCCTAAAAATATAAGTCTTGATCAAGAAATCTCAGTAGTTCAGGACTATATCGACAGTAACCTCAGAAGAATGGGTGATGATTTTGAGTCTTCTAACCACACAAAGAAGGGCTCTTGTAAACTTGAGGCACCCTCTGGAAGAGAAAGAACAAATTCCCAAAGTGAAGACATAGGCATGTATGAAAGTAAAAGGAAGGAAGATGTAAGGAGTTTTGAGAAATCAGTAAAAAATGAAGACTGTTTAATCAAAGAAGCCAATATTTCTAATCTACCAATGGATAAAGGACCAGTAAAGAGCCATGTGTCCCAAGTAAGCCCAAGGCTAAATGTCCAAGAAGTTTCGAGGCAAGGAGAGGGTCTCATGGTCTATCCTGGGAATGACTATTTAAAACAAAAAGCAATTTCACCAAAGGATATGCTGGGTTTTCCTGAAGTTGAAGGGATTTTAACAAAAGTTAATTATGATGCAAGAGAAAAAGAATCAGACAACAAAGAACTGCCTGACAAAGATTCAAAACTAGCCATCAAAAATGAACTAAATCTAGATGAAGAAATAGCTGAGAAACAGGGATTTCAAATCAATAATAAAGATGTCACAAGGAATGCAGTGGACAAAAATAATGTGACTGGAACAGAGAATGAAAGTATTTCTGATAGTTTCAGAAAAACAGGTGACGAGAACAAATCCGAAAGTTATAGTGAAAGACCTAGCAAAGAGTATTTAGCTGACTATTTTGAGAAATCTGATGAACCTGATGTTGAACCTGAAAAACCCTTGAACTTGGTAGCCCCTAAAAGTGCTCCAGTAGATAGGGTAACCCTTTATGATATTCTTTATCAAGCAGAACCTTCATTGTCGGAAGATATGAAACAAATAGAACAGGGCAATATATTTTCCAAACTATCAGAGGACTCTTCCTTTACACAGAAAACAGAGTCCCCATCTCAGAATGAAGGTAAAGAAAGAAAATGTGAGAATTTAGACACAACAGATTCCTGTTCCAGTAGCAACTCTAAAAGTAAATCCCATAACTCAGACATGGCAGTTCCTCTTCCCAAAGATGTGGAAAAAGGAGGGTGGGTGCACTGTTTGATTGAATCAGCTCGCAATCTAACACCAACCTGCCAGTCAAATGGCTCCTCTCCTATACTGGGAAAACCTGCTTTATTTAAGGTGAAAGACAACACATTCAGTGCATCCCCTGTTACCAAAACTGTAAGACCAACACTCCATAAAACTATTGCAGGAGTAACACAGCCATGGTCTCCTAGAGAAAGCTTAAGTGGGTCAGAAAGAGGTGAAGAAGATCAAGACCTTTTCAAAGACTTTGTGGATGTGCATAATTCAACTTTGCCCTCCACAACTGTCCGAGTCACCCAGCCAAACCAGTCATCAATACAGGTTTTGCCCCCTCCATCCTTTCAACCCACCACAGAACACGAGGAAAAAGGGCTAACGGATAGTTCCACGGCGCCAGAAGAAGAGAAGTGGCCATTGGCTATAAGTTCGGTTTCAGAGGAAAATGAGAACTATGAACAAAGTTCAGGCGACACGGTGGAGGAGATTATATTCAAGACTGTACCTAAAGACAGCACAGAGGAATCAAAAGCACCAAGTGAGAGATCTGAATCAGTTTGTAGTGGCACTGAAAATCAACCCCAGGGCAAGCCACCTGCTGTCCCTCCAAAATCGGAAAAAGCATTGCGTCGTGCCATGAAGCTGACCACAATGAGGATTCAGAAAGCAGAGGCTAAAAGTAAATCAGAGCGAGGTCGGAGCAGCGAGAAGGGTTCCAGTCAGAAACGTGAGAGGAGGCACCACAGTAGTGACAAACTTCTCAGTGACAGATCATACCAAAAAGAATTAAGCACGGACAGGGGTAGCAGTAATCAAAGAACTGGGGAATACACCAGTGAGACATTTCCTCCAAATTCTAACACAGGTACCACACATACCACACAGCATAATAAATCAAGCAGTCGTAGAAAGGAGAAAGAGACTGGAAGGAAACTCCAGCAAGGGCGCCATAGCAGTCTAATCAATACGGATAGTGATTCCAAGGGTTGTGTGGGTGTAAAACAAAAAGAAAATAATTTACATCACAAAGATCAGTTTGATACCCAGAATATAAATGCTGACTCTCAGAGATTGGGACGTACCAGTGAGAAATACCAACCACATAAGATGTACCGCAGGGCTCAAAGTTTGGACAGATTTGCAAGTAGCAAACATGAGCACATGTTACTTGATTCAGAAAATCCAGCATGTAAAACTAATACTGAGACAATAAAGAAACTGGACCCAGCACAGACAGCACCTTTGAGACAAAACAGCATTGAGAACACTTATGGCTCTCCAGCAAACAACATCTTACCACATTCTTTCCCAATGACCCAAAGGAAGCTTTTGCAGGATCTTGATTCTGGACAGTACTTTGTGGTGGACATGCCAGTGCAGGTCAAGACAAAAACTTTCTTTGATCCAGAGACAGGAAGATACGTCCAACTGCCAGTTCAGTCACTTGAAGGGTCTGTACCACGGGCACAATCTGTAGAAGTTGTGAATGCTCCTCCACTTATCCACCTGTATCACGGCTTTGTTCCAGTGCCTGGCTTATCCTTACCATAACCAAAATCCTTTTTAAAAGCATTTGTCTGCATATTTGGTCTTATGTCAGGCCAGTGAAATAAGCATGATGAGCTTTATTGAAAGTACAAAAGAGAGACTCAGCCCTACCCGTAAGCTGTGTGTGTATTGGAAGAGCACTTTTAATTAAATGGAATCATAATTTGATTGTGCTTAAGTCAAATACCCTATTATTTCATTCTCATGGACAATTAGGATTCGATTCCCATGGGGGAACCTCAGCCACCAGGGGGCACAAGCCAGTGCAATCTCAGTCCAGATAAAATGGGGAGGGTTGCATCAGGAAGGGCATCTGGTGTAAAAACCTGTGCGATATCAAACTTGTGAATTGAATTGCAGCCCCAATAAAAAGAACAACTACACAGATGTTGATGAATACAATTACATTATAGACCAATAAATGGTCTTGGAATAAAGTGAGTCTGAATTCAGGCATTAGTATTTTTGTCATAAATGAATATATATGTTTTATACATGTTTTGCTCCTAGCTCTAAAATATAATAGTTTTCCTCCTGCATTTGGTATTGGCCTTTGGGATTTTATAATGGTTTTGTATTTTATGATGTCGGACTGGATTATTATGCTATTACATGAATGCACAAAAATAGTGATTTTTCATTGTTGACATTCTTTGCCATAAAATTTCTTTTGCAGATGACAAGATGCACTGATTAAATAGAGAAAAGTGAAAATAGTGGCTTTATGTCTTAAACGGCATATTTAAAGGCTTAATTAGATGTTACCTATGTATTTGGTGTATTTATGTAATAATTTGTGTATTTAAAATGACTGATTGATTTCATGAGGCTGTGTTGCTGGCTTCATAAGATGTAAACCATTCCAATAAAAACACTCAACAAATGTCTAATATTTCATATTAAGTAAGAATGACCAGTTTTAAGCGACTGGTCTGAATAAACTACTGTTTAGATCAATCACCGTCCATGTTTAGTTATGTATGTTGTGTTATGCATTTTCTCTTCAAACACGTTTGCTCAGAGATTTGTAACATACCATGTCTGTACGGAAAGTATGCAGTCCTCTAACGGCTGTATCACATGTAATAAACTTCTAATTATGATTCTAGATCTCGGCACTGTCAGTCGCCAACAGTGTTGGGTGTAATCCGTTCCAAAGTAACGCGTTAGAGTTACTTGGATTACTTTTTTGATATAACGAGTGATTTAACGCATTAGGTCCACCATTTAAGTACTCAGTTATTTAGTTACATTTTCAAAAATGTAATCTGTTATTCAGACAATGTATGTAATCCGTGAGGCAGACTGCAGTGATTACATTAGTGTGTGTGTGTGTGTGTGTGTGTGTGTGTGTGTGTGTGTGTGTGTGTGAAAGTTGTCCTAAAAGCCCCGCCCCAATAACCCGCCCCCCTCTGTTCCCTTTCAAAGGCTACACTCGATGCTGCGTCCCATAGCGTTTTCACGCAGCA
>JAOVVA010000054.1:22170510-22181289 GCA_028565275.1 Leiocassis micropogon
TGAAAACGCTATGGGACGCAGCATCTCGTTCCCGCCTTTTCAGGGAACAGGGTTACAGCAAAGTAACCCGAGACGTTATTCCTGCTGTTAGTAGGAACAGATTATGGGCCAAACTTCTCTGAGTGATGATGGTAGAATAATTATATAAGGTCTTGACTAAAACAACATGCATGAGGAATCAAAGTTTTCATTTTCTGCAGTGGAAAATTACTTTATCTAGTTTCTTTTATCATAAGGTAATGCTGTAATGTAATTGATTACTTTTTAATGACAGTAATTTTGTAATGTAATTAATTACTTTGAAAAGTAATATCCCCCAACACGGGTTGCAAATCTTAGTTGACTGCAGCCCGTATCCTTTCAACATCCTTGCCAGACCATGGTTTTAGAACTTTAAACTTTCTTAACCATCTTTGAAACCACACTTTTATTTGTGCTGCACTCATTGCATCGTCCCTGGAGGCCTTCTGAAACATCCGAAAGATGTCCATGGAATGTTCAAGCGAAACACAAAAGTTGATGCAGAGTTGTTGCTTACAGCCACACACACTCACTCAATGTGACAGCCACACACCCTCACTCAAAGGCATCTTGCTACTAATGTATAGTAAAGTTGTCATCACTCACTCATGCACGTTGCAGTCCACTCCTTTTGGCTGCCAAATTGCATCGTTTTCATTATACAGTATTAGCAATGGCACGACTTTTTCAAAACATACCTCTCATAAATGACACCATAGATTTCCCAGGGATTTTAATCTGAGGCATCTACCTATGTGCATTAATTTATGGTAGATGTACTGTAGGTATGCCTTAAAGGTCTTTGCCTTAGTAAAGTTACCTTAGACCATTTTGTCAGATGTTACTACGGTATACTGAAGTATAATTACAATCATTTCATAAGTGTCAAAAGCTTTGATTAATAATTACATTAAGTTTATGCAAATAGTCAATAGGTGAGCGCTACTGTACTATCAGCCCTATGCCATGGCAACAGTAAAGCATCCTTTATGTGTCGGGTTGCGTCTCAGCCAAGGGAGTGGGCTCATGCACAATTTTACCTAAGAGCACAGCTATGAATAAAGAATGGTACAAAAACATCCTCTGGCTTGGCATGAAAAAAAAGCATCAAAATTTTGGGTCAATGGCCAGAAAAAAAAATAAAATAAAATAAATTCTGACAAACTCCAAGCATTGACTATGCAAAAATGGGCTGCCATCAGTCGGGATGTGGCCCAGAAGTTGATTGACAGCATTCCAAGGCAAATTGCAGAGCTCTTGCAAAAGAAACACTGAAAAATCTTTGCATAAACTTAATATAATTGTGAATAAAAGCCTTTGACACTTATGAAATGCTTGTAATTATACTTTAGTATACCATAGTAACATCTGACAAAAATATCTAAATACACTGAAGCAGCAGGCTTTTTCTCACACATACACACTTTCAAAAATTTTCTTTTCTTTTCAAAAAAAAAAAAAAAAAAAAAAATTTATTTAATTTTTTGTGAAGCTGCTTTGAGACAATGACAATTGTTAAAAGCGCTATATAAATAAAATTGAATTGAATTGAATTGAATTTGGGGAAATTAATATTTGTGTCATTATTAAACATTTTGACCACTGCTGTACATGCTTGTGATTACCAGGTTCAACCATAAGGAGAGCCAGCTATAGTAGAAGCACCTCTTTCTGATACTTCTCCAAGGATTTATGTGTGTTATCTGTGCATAAGGAATGTTTCCAGCCACCACACAATACAATGTTCTTGCAGTGAATTCCAGACATTATGCATAACAGCTGGTGTCAAGAGAAGATGCAAATATAATGTGCTGTTTTGCAAGCCATCACATGCGTTGCATGTTTTACTGTACTGGTCAGCACATGTCTTGTATGTGTTGGGGGCTGGAGTTTACACACATCATTCTGTGGCTGAACCATCCCAAGAATTTTAAGCATTTCAATGGTATTAGCATCTCAGTATATTAATACGCATATCAACAGATGGTCCCAAAGTCCCCAGGTCAGACCTATGTCCAGTGAGGGCTTCTAAAGTGCTATGCGTACAGTAAGTGACTGTCAGTTGATGATTTACTAATACGCAGTAGTTTGTGTTTCAGGGAGCATAATTACGAGTCTCTTGTTAATTTAGTTTAGTGGGTAAAGGAAATAATGAAATGAAGGTAAAGAAACATAGTCAACATACTATATGACAAAGTGGTCTGACTAGCAGGGTTTTCAGAGCTCTTTAGAGCTCAGAGCTCACTACAGTATCTACCTTCAAAATTTACAGGCTGAATGTTGAGTACAGCAATACTAGGTTACTGTCCATCAGTATGCTCAATTTACAACACCATTGGGAGTTTTATTTCTTTATTTCTTAATCAGTGACTCAGCTAATTAGACATTTACAGTACAAGTACAGTAGTTCATTTTACTACCCAGGAGCCAGAATCAAAAATAGTCTTAATTCATGTCTTCTGGATCTCTGAAAGATGGGGAACCAATCTAATGATAGAGGGTCAGAGGGAGTTTGGTGCTTTGCAGGTGTACGAAGTACTTTGAGGTAGTTGGCTGCTGGCCTGTTTTTGGTTTTATAACAAGAATCAGTGTTGCTACAGCAAGCCAATGGAGGGAGCAAAGAAATGGGGTTGTGTGGTAGAACATGTTGCAGGTTGGAATAACACAAAGAAGCAGACCTGCCAGCGTGAATTGCATTTTGAGATGACTACGTTTGACTGAGCAAGGACCTAAGAGGCTTGTATAGCTAGGAATGGGTTAATTCTTCTGTTGTTGTAGAAATAAATCAACATGACCGTGTAAGGTTAGCAGTGTGAGTGGAAAAGGACAGTTGTTTGTCCAGGGTTACCCCAAGATGGCAAAGGTGGCCAAAGTTAAGTTAATTACCAAAGGTGAGATCTTAGTGTTGTCCAGGGATATTATAAGATCCTGATGGGGATGATACCCTTAAAATGAACAGCAGTTCAGTTTTGCTAGTATTATGGTTCATCAAGCATTCTGACATCTGAGCAAAAACATGAGTGTCTAAACGAAGCAAGGAGAATATGGGTTGAGTGTCACCCACACAGCAGTGGTATGAAGACCCATCTAACAATGTGACCTTACCAAGAGATCGAGTTTAGCGAGTGAACAGAAAATGACCAAGTACTGAGCCTTGTGGGACACCCGTAGAGAGTCTGTGTGGAGCTGATGTGGATCCCCTCCATGACACCTCATATGACCAATGTTCCAAATAGGAAGGAAACCATTGCCAATGTATGGTAAGGATGAGATACCTATAGGTCATTGTTAGTAGGCAGAGAGACAAGAGCCCAAAGAGATGCTGTACAGAACTTTTTTTTAAACAGTCTCTTTTTAGCTCTTTTAGTGTGTCACACAGAACTATTTATGATTTTCTGTCTGATACTGTCTGAGTTGATGCTCTGAGGACATTTTATGAACATTAGTCTCCATTTACTTTTAAATTTACTGAATCTGTGTATCATTCTTTGATTCATTTCATTTTTGGATAAAAAAAACCCCCCAAAAAAACATGTTTTTTCAATACTCATGTTTAAATTAAAGACATGTTCTATTTAAATTTTTTTATTGCAGAAGACATGAACTTAAATAGATGTATATAATAGATTTATTGCCTTCTTGCCAAATTCTTTCCACACAAAGATTCTGTTTGAACGTTAGAAAAGTTTGACTGACAACACTGAAAGGTCACAAAAGACCAAAAATTCCAAATTTTCACTGGAAATACTATAAAAGATATGTATTATCTTTTTGTGATTACACTCACTTACTCATTGTCTATACTGCTTTATCCTGTATTCAGGATTGCAGGGACCTGAAGCCTATCCCAGGAGACTTAGGACACGAGGCGGGATACACCCTGGACAGGGTGTCAATCCATCGCAGGGCAGACACACATACACACTCATTCACACAGTAGGGCCAATTTGAGAATGCCAATTATCCTAATCTGCAGGTCTTTGGACTGTGGGAGGAAAGTACCTGGAGAAAACCCACCAAGCACGGGGAGAAAATGCAAACTCCACGCACACAGAGACGGGAATCGAGCATGACCAGGAACTGAACCTGGACGTGCAAGGTGACAGTACTAACCACTACACCACCATGTCGCCCTTTTTGTGATTAGTAGCACCAAATTCACTCTTGAAGAAGTTGTCTGCCCATAAGGTTGCCTGTTGATGTTATGTCTGTGTTGAAAGCTTCTCTTGCATATACTGTACTGTACATACACACATAGAATACAGTATCTAATGTATCCTAAAAAATCATCTGCACATTTGTGAATTCTTTTTGTCTTCTTTGGAATGTAATTATTTTTATATGATGTACTGTTTTTATATGATGCCTTAAATCAGTCAATAAAATGTTTTTAACTGTAAAATAGTGATGCAGGATGTAAAGATTTACAACGTTTGGTCATGGTAGCTTGTGGAATTAGACTGTGCTGGGTGAATGCTGGGTGGATGCTGGAAAGAGCATGGGCCGAGGGATGTGCCGCTGCTGTTTTTTCCACAGTAGTGCTGTCACCATGAACCTCACATTGGCCTCATCAGTTAAAATCACCACCAGGTAGGGGAAATATAGCCACGTCATCAGTCCAATACACACTTTCCATTTGTACCTAAGACAGGTGTTTGGGTTACAGGACAAGCTCGCAATGTACCAAACCATTGCCATCATATTTCTCCATAGCTCTGTCTGAGAGCTTTCTTGCTATGCCATATCTAATAATGTCAGAGCCTGTCAGAGAATCCGCAAGCCATGATTTTAAAAACTTGGAGATTCACAGAAAATATAATAAATATAATATAATAGCCATTCCATTGTCAAAACCCATGTAATGATTATGGTCCACAACAATGCCCAGCAGAGCATGGACCTTCTGTGGCAACATAGACGTGTGGTCTCCCACAGGAGCTGTTGATCCAGTTTAAACTGCAGTCATCAAATCTGTTCTGTGTACATACATCATGCTCTGATTTAAAGCAGTCACAAAAAGGAGCAGAACAGACTGCAGCAAATAGTATGAACAACAGAAAAATTTATTGGTGCTCCTCTGCCTATCTTCTATGACTTCATGTTTCTGCAGTACTTGGACTAATCCGCCCCCCTCCAAAAAAACAAAAAACAACAAAAAAAAACCTCTTCGCATTTGTGTTGGACTAATGGCACTTAGTTACAGTATTAACCCAGTTAACCCAGTGTAAGTATGTATCCAGTGATGTAAACTTTAAAGCACTTTTTGTAAGTCGCTCTGGATAAAAGCGTCTGCCAAATGCCTAAATGAAAATGTAACCAAAGTCATTACCAGTCATTGGAGTATCACACGAATAATGTACAGTAGTATTGTAATATATTACTTTTGCTTGTAGCTAGTAGTATAACACAAGGCTTTTTAATAAAGTAACCGATGATGTTTTTAGTAACTAAGGTGCACATTTGTTGTACTTTTGCTTGAGTGGTGCATTGAGCATCTGTGCATTTTGGCGCTCAGCGTACAAACTGTTGGTTTTACGTACTGTATGATTAAAATCACTCTATCGTATTGTAATAAGTCTATTATAATATCCCTGCACTTTGCGTCTACTAAATAGTGACATCATCACATGTAACATGTGCAAGTGCTTTCTCTCACATTAGTAATTATGAATGACTAATGGAAAGTTCATTTGAATTACATTCTACTTCTATGTAAAAGTATAACTTGTCAGTTGCCAAAGTCATTAGTTATTGGTCAAGATCTCAAATATCTTACATTTTAAGATCTTTACATCTTGCATAACAGTAATTCCTTACTTTAGATAGTTACTAGAATTAGTAACATATTACTATTATATAAAAGTAAAGGTAATAGCATTATATTGCTTTCACTGAAAAGTAACTAGCAATAGTAAGTTTTACTTTTAGTAGTAACTAGCACAACACTGGTCATTATAGTTCATTAAAAATCAGAACAAAACTATTACAAAATCATGCACATCTTCAAATACTTTATTGTAAACACTCATCCAATACAACTGTATTTCAATATATAATGCACACTCATATTTAATATATATCTTTGTTTTAATATAATATGTACAGTGCTGTATGTTGTGAGTGTAATATGTCTTTAAATAATATACATTCCCTGTACATTCTCTGTATTTATTATAGTCACCAACAACCAGATTGACATTATTTATGGTAGTTAACATACTTATATACTTAAATTTATTTATTACTACAATAAATCTGATTCTGACTCTGACAAATTTATGACAAAGAGGCAAACTTTTTTTGTAAATTTTTTAGATTTGTGGGAATTGGCGTCTCCTTGTGGTGAAAATTGTTAAAACATTGTAAACATTAGTCTCCACTTGGTCCCACAAAGGCAAAAGGGAAGAAAAAGAATTAATGCCCCTCCTGCCATATCCTAGTTTAATACGCTAATGTAGTCCTAATATATATTTTCCTCATCCTCGATGTCCACTTTTGTAAGAACACCTGTACACCTGCACATGCATGCAATCTTGTAAGCCAATTACAGTATATTCACTGATTCTGCTTTCATGTGAACATTAATGGGAGCTTGTTACCGGTATCTTCATTTTTTTTTTTTTATGAAAATGTTTCCAACTGTTTTTGCATTACATAATGCACTGGGAATAAATACATCTGGGAACTTATTAGAGATTTTAACCTTATAATTCAGGATTCTTTTTAACAAAAAGGTTTGTTTGTGTCCACATAAACAAACACGTTTTCTGTTGCAACATACCGCCCTTTATTTGCCTACAATAATGGATTCAATTCAAAATGCAGCAAATGATAATGGATATTTAGTGCATTCAGTGGCAGCCACAGCTACCTGCCACCATGTCGTCATATTGTTTAAGAACAACATTTTCCTCATCGTCAAAGTACAACAGACTTATCGGCTGAAGATTGTCTGGGACACAGCATGGCCTTCCCACTCTGCTGGACAGTTTTAATGTGTTTACAATGGACTGCACAATGGCATGATTAGTTGCACGTAAGCCTCCACTGAGTGGAAACGGGCAGGACCCAGTGCAGTGGTATGCATTGTAGCCACTTGGTGATATTATCCATCCGGACCAACCGAGTTTTACAAAGTCCACATAGAGAGGTGTTCTTTGACAATTTATAGCATGTACATTTTCAGCTGCCCTCTTATACGTACTCCTGCGCCTTCGAACCGCAGCCTGGATGGAGCTTTTGTATTCGAGGAGCTCTAGGGGTGAGTCAGTGTTCTGACCTGATGAGGAGCCTCTTTCACCTGTGGAATCATAATAATGACTTCAGAAGTGACACTCTAATAAAAAAGTCCAGCATCTAAAAATGCACTGATTACTGTACTTTAAGACATGGGACTGAGATTTTTTTCAACTAAACTGTCAAAAATAGCCAAGAATCCATCTCTACTCACAATTCATAACATTTTAAATGCATGATATAAAAAGGTCATCTTAAGAAAGGTGTTAGTTAAAAAAAAAAAATTAATTATTGACAAAACATTTACCAGAACTTCTTTGACCATCATCTGAGTAGATAACCAAATAGGTGTCATTTTCCTCATAGCCCCTTTCTTTTGATGTTGTCTCGAGCCAGTGTCCCGCCGTTAACGTGGGAACAACCAAGATGCCTTTATTTGTACTGATGTTAAGAATCCATCTGGTTACCTATTATAAATGTCAGACAAAAACATACAGTTTTATTAGCCCTGTAGCTGTTAAGTTTGAATATAAATCTATAAATTATGACTACAAAGGGTGCTGTGGAAAAATTTAACTGTGCAAAGTTGAAAGATTTTTAATCCAACACTCTTTTATAGGCGATTAAATGTTGAGTGTTGAGCTCACTTCTCTTACAGACTATTAAACATTTTAAAACAGGTGCTAAGGGTCCTGTAGCACCGGCTACTTTAGCTGCTCAGTTATCAATATGTACAGTAAAAAAATCCACACAACGCTAATGGTTGTTAAGTAAAAGTAATCTGTAACACTTTTTGTAATTTTCATCTCAGTTTAGCTACATGATAAATTATTAAGGTGCTTTGTGTTCCAGGTGTGAGTTCAGATCGTAGCACTTCAAGCTGACACTTCCACAACTTCACTAATACATAGCGTCAATGTACATAAATATATTAATTGTTAGATCAACTGTGGTTGGATTAACACCAAAGCATCGGTCAGACAAACTAACTGTCTTATCAGTCCATAAATCCACCTCTAACTCCGTTTTCCACAACACACATGGCCTCCAAACAAGTCACCATGAAAAGCCCAGTCCATAAGCATTCCCATAGTGATAACCTACAGAAATAGAAGAATGAGTAATTGGGGTCTGTGCAAAAGTTGATTGGTGTATAAGCCAGTAGTTTGGTGACACCTCCTATAGTAGATGTTATACTGTAGCTAATAGACACTTTGAATTTGTGCACTTACAGTACAGTATGTCCACTAACAGAAATACCACATTACTTTACCACAATGCATTCTGCAGTGGAAAAACAAATATCCAGAAAATACTGATAGATCTGCATCATTATTGTGTTACTTTATCTCCACTGGGTCTCTGTATCGGTGTACAGTAAGTGCATGCAACTCACCGTCTGTGTAATGTTAAACACTTCCCATCCTTCAGTGTACACAGACAGTAACCGGGACAAGATCAGGTTTCCTCGCCATGGATTCACTCTGCTGTCCAGCACTTCATACAAATCGACCTGAAAAATCAGAGAAAACTTATTTGTCTAATCTATGTAAATATATATATTTTTTGTCTGTATATTGGTCAGAACTCACTCTTTCAATGATATCTTTACATTTCATACATTGGAGGACAGAAACCAGTCTAAAAAATTTTTGTCTGTTTGTCTGAATGTATGTCTGCCCAGACAGATTTCGTCACAGCATCATGCAAAACTGGCTGGACAGAATTTAATGAAACTTTACTACTACTACTACTTAGGTATCTGAATGAAGTTAAACCTGCACCATAAATTAAATCAAATGTTGAGTAAAAGTGATGTTATGAACAGTTATGTTTCGGATTTAATAATCTACTTTTAAATAAGCTACAAATAACCCAAATCACTTAATCACTCACTTATCATTTATACCACTTAATCAGGTGGTATCACCAGGTTCATGGGTGGGGGGCGCTGGAGCCTATCCCAGGAAACCTTATGAAATGATTTGGGGTACACCCTGGACAGTGTGTCAATCCATCGCAGGGCACACACACCTACATACAACGGGCAACTTGGGAACGCCTATTAGCCTAATCTGCATGTCTTTGGACTATGAGAGGAAACCAGAGTACCCAGAGGAAACCCACCAAGCATGGAGAGAACATGCAAACTCCATGCACACAGAGGCAGGAATTGAACCAGTGCTACACAGTGCTAATCACTAAGCCACTGTGGTGCCACACCTGCACCAACAGATATGAGAAAAGTTATATAAGTGAATATTTTTACTGGGATTCGTCTATATTTTCACCACGGAAATAACAACATTTAAGTGGTATAAGTGAATTTTAACATTCTGGAGTTGTTTTAAGACAAAACTTTTACATATTTTTTTTTTTTTACTTTTTTCCTGATTTCTCATTTACAATCACTCTCACTCTCTGATTATCGAACAAGGAGTGTATTTGGCTGACAATAAAAGAAGTGCAATTTAGCGTCAACAAGGCATAAACATAAACTTTTCTACATCCTATATTTCTTATTGATTATAATAAAATGAAATGACATGATATGGCGAATTGTAAAATACAAATAGCATAATATAATGTTGTCTCACCAAACAAACTTTTGTGAAATTACAGTTTAAAAGAATAAAGGCTTCATCTTGTTTCAGGCAGACATGTACTGTACATAAATAATAATACCACTAATTACATTAAAACCGATCATCTTATCAGCTACAAACTCTTGTCTCATCAATGATGTACTGACGTTTGCTTCAGTAAAAAATTTTGTCCGAAAAACAGTATTGATGCTGGTTTTATTTAATTTTAAGTTTATGCAACATGGAAGTGAGCAATCTTGCCTCCCTAAAAAAGTTGTTAACTTCAGCCGTTTTGAAGAGATGATTTTATTTGTGAACCAAAACTTTTTGTGAACAAATTTTTCAGGGTTATACTGTCTCACTTCAAATAATAATCATTTAAATGAAAATTTTGAAAAGTATTGATACTAAAATTGGTGTAAGCTTCTAGAAGCATTTGACCTGTAAAAATCTTTGCTTAAATTAAAGCATTCAGTGCAAAATAAAGGATGTTTTTGGCAAATTAATGTCAAATGTCAAATTCATGTTGCAATATCTTATCAATTCTACATTTTAGAACAATAACTCTACAAAAAAAAAACTCTACAATTTCTGAAATCCTACAGCAGCATGCTCCTATAAAGACCAGAAATGTCCCCGCCACTCACTCTTCTCCTTGGTATACCCCTGAGCTCTGTATTCTTAAGGCTACTGGCAGACGGCTTGAACGTCTTTACAGGAAAACTGGTCTTACTGTTCACTATTTGGCTTTTCTCGATCATCTTAAATGTTATAAATCCGCTCTCTTCTCAGCCCGCTCTAACTTTATCTCTGCCACAATTAATAAATCGAGAAACAGGCCAAAAGCATTATTTAATACAATAAATAAACTTACCAACTGCCCACCTCAGGATGCTCTAGTATCTAATGAGTTTTGCTGCTCTTTTTTGGATTATTT
>JAOVVA010000054.1:22199542-22219781 GCA_028565275.1 Leiocassis micropogon
TATATATACACTTAAAATCTGTCCAGACATACAGTACAGAGAGAAATGGTTTCTGGTCCTCCAATGTATGAAACATAAAGATATCATCGAAAGAGTGAGTTCTGACCAATATACAGACAAAACCTTTCTTTTATTTATACAGGTAATAAATAATAGAATTTTCAAGAAAAAGCAAAAGTAAAAAAATGTAGACTACTACGCACACAGTAGATGCTTCTGATCATTATATAATGTTAAATGGACTAAGATGGCCCCTGAAAAAGAATAATTATGTGTCACAGAAACTCATAATATCCAAGCTTTAGCGACAACCAGAACAAGAAGAAGAAGAAATTAAGCAAAATGATTGTTATTGAAAACACTCAGTAATATCAGACTGGTATTTGTATGAACATTTTGGGAATTGAATAATATGTTTCTTTTAATGAGGATACAGTTTTTGTTTGTTGAAACACTCCTGAAATTGGTATCCTATATATGTATGCTTATATATATATATATATACAGTATATAATCTTGGGATCACTGGGTACATGCTGGGGGAACGACTATTTTATATAAGTGTGTTAGATTTAGGCTTAGTGGCTTAGTGGTGAACACTTCCTGTTAATAGAACAAATCAGCACTGGTGGCTATTGATCCCAACAGAGTACAGAAATCCGGTTTGTACTCCATCCACTAAGCTTCTTGTTCTATCTACCATGATGTCCAATGACTGTAATCCAATGACGACCCAGCTCTCATCTTTCACAACTGTGAGCATCCATCGTGGCTGAAAGTTGAGGGTATGTTTCATACATATGGAAGACATAGGCAATAAAACTCCATTTTTCATCTCTCCTCAGCAGTAACGGTCCTGATGTAGTGCTGATTTCCTAATGGGCCCCTTGGTGCTTGGCCTGGACTTTATACGCCATGTGCTGCATTCTTTTGAATCCTCATCAAAACGACCACCTCAGAAAGGGAAGCATGATGGTACATCTAAACTCATCTGTGATTTTTTTTTGTGTGTGTGCGCACCATGCACTAGGAGACAGTAATTTGGAGACGGTGCTGAAGAAAGGCTATTTCCTATAACAGAATTCCCTTCTATGAGTCGGTTGGTGCTTAAGTATACCGTAGCGAATAAGGATTAGACTTTCAAAGAGTTGTTGAGAGCAGGATGTTGCTTCTGAAATCATGCCTCTTATTGAAAAGACTTAAAGTGCACACAAAAAAAAGGAAACAGAGAGAAATAGTGAATAAACGAAAGACTTATGTATACAGCAGTAGTAGGCCAGTGTTTACATGGAGTGGCAGACCTGTTCTTGGCTCCAGAATGCGAGGCCATGGTGATGTACAGTTAGGAGGCTATCGTTTGAAGGACGGATTAGTAATTTCCTGCCAAACAGCCCTGAATTTCTGTGTGGCTGGCACCGTCTCATCCACACTCTCGGTTTTCTCCCCAAAATGAAACATGTATATTTTCCTTAGTACAGACAAAGGCCATAACTCAAAAAGGCAAATCAAAAATTCACAATCCAGGCTGTTCTTTCTTGTCAGTTCCTTAATAAACCTCATGAAACATCTAAGATGGCCTCGTTTTTAAAATAAGCATGAAAAGAGCTCCAGGCAGCTCATACGACCTCATATGAAGGATTTATAAAGTGTTTATACAAAACGCTGCGCTGACCAACACGGCCTAAATGAGCGGCGGATCTCAGGTTTCATGCCGCGTGGCTTGTTGAAGGAGAAGCCGATAACAGCTTGGCTAGCTGCAATTACGTTTTATTAATGATCCAAAAAGCCTCAGAGGAGCACTTTTCCGAGCGCACCTATACGCTGTTGCCAAAAGCCATGCTGACCGAATTGTGACCATCTCGGTGCTGACTCCAGAAAGGAAGGAAAGAAACACATCAGTTTAGCTGCTGCCATAGTAACCCTCTTTGGGAAAGCAAGCAGTGCTTTATGAGAGCCAATATAAAGTCAATTCTCCATGAAGTGCATAACCTCAGCCTCGGGTGGGTTTGTGTAGGGCCCCTGTTACCTGTGATTGCTTGGCTAGATAACAAGCAGTAGTTGTAAAACTTATTCCAAGGGAGGACCTGAATGGTTTGGAAAAGACTTATAAATATCTACTCTTTCATCATGCAACAATAGGGGAATTTGTATATAAACATTAAAATATTAAGAAGAACATTAACAGGCTAAACTATCAAAGGGAGCAAGACATTTTGGAATAAATGAGAGAAGAGAATGATTTATTGTTCCGTCTCTAGAGCCTCTCAAAAAAAAAAAAAAAAAAAGAACCGCCTCGCGCTCTGCTTGCCAGTGACTTTTTTAGAGAACAAGGTATTTTTTCATTCCAGGATTTCTGACAAGCGCTTAAAAAAAAATAGTTTGTTGTGTGTTTAGATAAACTTCGATTGCTTGTATGTTGTAATGACAAAATTGCATTAACATAGGAGAAACACACACACACACACACACACACACACACACACACACTATATATATAACTGTATGGTAGTAAATAACATTTGTCGTCAAAAGAATATGCACCACTACATACCCTATGTGGTCAAAAGTTTGTGGACACCTGATCATCACATTTGCATGTCCTTGTGCTTTGTAGACATATGAGTGTGATGATCAGGTGTCTCCAAACTGTGTGGGTTTAAAATCTGCATTTATTAACATCTACTGTAATTTAAGACATCTTACAGGTGGCTGAGCTGACACTAATCCTTGGGAATAACACGAAGTCTCCTGTCTTATCTGACCAAAGTGCTCAGGATATACAGAACTGCTTTATGCCAGTGTTTTTATCCAATGAAGTCATTGTTATCATCATGATTTTAAAACCTACTGTATAAGCGTACTATTACTGTCTTAAAATGGTGTATAGCATCACTATCTCACATGGCCACAGTGCTTGTTTTCGTCCTGAGCTTAGGTTACTGTGTTTGGTTTGTTTCTCTGTGAGAAGTTTCACATGCCCTGCGCATGTCTCTGTGGGTTTCCTCCAGTTTCTCTGGATTCCCCCTGCCTCCAAAACAGCCGCGTAGGTGGACCGACTGCATTAGATTACTCCCCAGCGTGTGTTTGATTGTATCAACTCAGTGTTTCCAGGATAGGCTTTGGATCCCTTGCAAACATGACCAGGTTAAAGTGCATATTGAAGATCATAAAATGAATAAAATACTGTGCTAGTAGACTAATACATAAAGCAGCTATAGGGAAAGTCAAGATATCTTTCATAAATATATTTAATATATTTTTACAGTAGTTAATAAATGGAGAGTTAAAGCCAGAAAAAAATGTCCATGCATTTGAATCTTTCCATCAAGCCTTTAGGTAAAAGGAAAGACCTGTGTGTTTGGTTGTCAGCACCAAGTCCTCAGTGTTCTAGAGCAAGTTTCCCCCATACCATCATCCTTGGGTGTGACTCCAGCAGTTCACCATCTGCCCTAACAAACACACCCTGACATGGCAGACAGTTGAGGAAAGCAAGGGCTTGTAACAAGGCCGGAGAGGATATTCTGCAGCAAGGTGCAGATGGATTTTGGTTTCTGCCCTTGTCCGTGCCCATGTGTACCTGTCACCACTCTCACACAGCGGCTTCTACCAATAAACACAACCAGCTCCTTACGGTTTACTTTGGTGTCATGTGAAGATCACCTTATACCGCGTTGGGATAGAGAATTATAGCTGAGCAGAAGCCCTACTGTGACGTCTGGAAGCCAACACAGTTTGGAGGTTTCCCTGCCTAAGCATACATAAGGTTGGTCTCTGTGGCTAAAATGATCATCTGTAAGATTAAAATAGAAATAAATGTTTCATTTAATTGTGGCATTTTAACTTATCTTGAATATTCTTTTCCCTTCACATATGTCATAAACCAATATTGTCTGACAGTACAGTATATGGGAAAAAATCATGTCATGTATGTTATGTTGTATTTTTTGTATGTTATACAAAAGCAAAAGCTAACTGTTTACAGCAGACACAGTCCAGCATCTGGAATGAAGGTGTTCACAAAATCCCTTTTTTTTAATTTTTTTTTTTTTTAACTTATTTACATTTTTGTTAAAGCAGTTAAGAGTATGGTGAGGAGCTACGTGAAACAGTTTGTGACTGATTATAATCTGTCAGCTGATTGTCATTTAGCTCACTTTATGCTTTTTTTTATCCAGATTAATTGTTAAAACGTAGCTTGCTTGTAAAATGATCTGTACCACAAAGAACACAGCATATTATTACATTTCTTAGTTTTCTAAATACCTAGACCACTATAATACACTACTTTAGAATGGATCCGGGTTAGATTCACGCATTGGGGTCTGTGTGCATGAAATTTGAATGTTCCCCCCCGTGCTTGGTGGGTTTCCTCCTGGGTACTCGGGCTTCCTCCTACAGTCCAAACACTACGCCAGTAGTGTGTGAACGAGTGTGTGAGATTGGCACCCTGTCCAGGGTGTACCCCGCCTTGTGCCCTAAGTCTCCTGGGATAGGCTCCAGGGCTCCCATGTCACCATATACTGTATCTATACACACTTCTTGAATGTGTATACACATGCCAGTTGTAATGAGGAGAACGACTGAACACAACCCATGTTATAAATGTTTGTGCACCATCAGCCAAACAGCTCTTCTGTTTATTTATTTATTTATTTATTTATTTCCATCCATCCCTCTATCTAGAACCTCTGTAGTCCAACTAGGGACTGTGGAGGCCAATGGTGGCCAGATTGTATTTGTTTCAATTTTTACAACCGTGGTAGCACCTCCGGTCAACGTTTACACGCACATTCATACACTACGGGCAATTTATTTTACGCCAATTAGACAAATCTGCATGTCTTTGGACTGTGAGAAGAACCCAGAGAAAATCCATCAATCACGGGGAAAACATGCAAACTCCAGGCACACAGACCCAGAGGAGGGAATCAAACCCGGACCCTGGCGGTGCAAGGTGACTGTGTTAACCACTAAGCAATGCATAAATTTATTTAGTGCAAATATGTATTTAGTGAAGTAATGAATGTGTAAGTAAAGTAACACATTCTCATGTCATTCAAAGTAAGAACAGATGAGCAGATACTGATGAATTGCCCTTCTGTTGCCTCAGTGGGGTTTATACAAGGCAAGAACTCAACTTTTATCATCAATCCCTCATTGGTAAATGGAACCAAGTGGTATGTTAAGGCTTTTAAGGAATGTTCATGTAGGACAGCACCCCATGCACCTCACAACAGGGGGGCAACCTGTTATGCACTCATGAGAAGGCAATAAAAGAACGACATGTGTTTTGAACTTTGTCATTCGCTGAAAGAGGATAGAGGAAAAATGAGACAGGCCAAGAGATGGATGGCGGTAAAACAAAAAGTTGGAAGTGTCTGCACAGTGTCATTGAAGTACAATGCATCCGGCAGCCAAGATAAATGCGAAGTGAAACCCCCAGAAAGGACGGTGGCTAGTTTCTTTTGTGAATTTGGGTATTGCTCTGAGCCAAAAAAGGACCACCAAAGAAAACAAATATCAAACAGCTCTTCTTGTAGTAAGCCAATTATGTAACCAGAGAAGCCCTTATGAAGTGCTTGCTGACAGTAAGTCATCCATTAGTGCTAAAACACTCCGCACAGATGAAGCAGCTCACTTAAACGTTAAATATCAAAGTGGGAAATCAGCCCAAATGACTAATGCAGTCGATTTGTAAGATTAAGTCATTTTAACTGAGAACAGACGGATATGTGTAAATGTGTGAATAATTGTCTTAGCTGTAATAATATAATGTAGGTTTCATTTTAGTATTTTAACATAGCAAGTTTAACTCAGTTATACTGTGCCTTCAGCAGCAGGTGAAACATGATCATAGACAACATACTTTTTATGATATAACTGACAGGTGGGTAATGTTATGGCATCATCAGGACCTCTAGACAGCTTCACATTAAATATGCAAACGTTCATTCACACATAGGGCTGAAGCCAATCGACCTTCTTGCATGATTTTGTGAAACTGGAAGAAACGTAAATGAACATAGAAAACCCCTCTGGAGATACAGTATGAGGTGGCAACACTACCCTTTACCACCATTTTACAATATATTGCTAAACTAATACGAATATGAGGGGTGTTCAAGTCAAACCCGGGTGTTTGATTGTACAGAATAACAGGGCACAGTGAGACACATGAGAGTAAAACCTCATTTTATTTCTCTATATAATCCTCCTGTTATTCAATTAAGAAAGTTTTCTCAGTGCGCTGGAGACATGATCAGACTGTCTGATTCATGTCTGAAACTCTGGCTAACTCCTTTAATGACCCAAACAATTGGAAATGGCTTGGAGCGAGGTCAGTACAGTATGAGGGATTTGGCAATAACTCCCAGCCAAGTTCCTGCAATGTGCAAGTGGTGTTGGTGAATGGTTATGTGTACAGTTCCCACAGAAAGTTGGTGACATGTTTTCATGGATCAGGTTCTTAAGTCATTGAATGTTCACGGGAACGACTGCAGTGGGCTTCAAGCCACCTCGGCCAGGATCGTCATTTACTGATGTACAGCCATCTTTAATACATAGTTTTTTGTTTGTTCGTTTGTTGTTTGTTTTTTAGTGTGGCTAAGAGTCTCATCACCGTACCTTGTTTGTAAATATCGGTTTATCTATTATAAAGTTCGGGTTAGGTGTAGCTCAGTGGTTAAGGACTAAGGTTCGGAAGGTCCAAGGTTCAGGTTCAACCACCAAGTTGCCCCTGTTGGGCCCTTGAGCAAGCCCCTTAACTCTAAACTGCTCAGATGTATAATGAGATAAAAATGTAAGTCGCTCTGGATAAGGGCATCTGCCAAATGCCTAAATGTAATGTAATGTAAAGTTCATCAAAATCCTGGTTTGACTTGAACACCCCTCATACATATGAAAATGAATGAATGAAAATGAATGAATCGATTTTCAAGATAAGATCCAGAGTCTATAAGATGTATTTGTCTAATAATTTTATTAGGTCTTATACAAGGTTTCAGACTTAAGAAACACAGGGTGACATGGAAAACATGAACAAATCCACAGTTGTTCTCCAGCTAGGTAGGCTGGAGTTAACAACCTGAAACTAACATAACCACAACGGACTAGGGCTGGGATTAAACACATATGAAGCTTTGTGAACACAATACAAACAAAGAAGTGCATACACAGATTGAGGCAACACCAGAGCAACACACAGGTGGAAGTAATATTCAGAGGGTCTGGTGAAGAAAGTAAGGGAGGGGGGGGGGACATCACATCATACTAACAATATACAGAAATACAGAAATACAGACTTGCTCTAAATCCCCATTAAATATCAAACTATTTAATAAAGAGGACATGATGTTGGTGCCACTGTAATATTTTCCCTATGGTTATCTAGGTGATGTCATGGAGGAAGGCAAATGGATGCATGGGTAAGTTTATGGTTTTTATTAAAATGACTCCGGCAAATAAACAACAAGGTTCAACAATACTGAAATTGAAAGACTCATGGAGTTGACAAACAGGCTTTTATAAGACATGACTAATGGGATGAAAATAAGCAGGCAATGAGAGAGACTCATAAGAGACTCAATGAGACAAAGACTTATGGTACAGTAGCATACATTATTCTCTTCTCCATCCATCCATTCATAGGAACCTCTGTAGTCCAACATGGGACTGTGGAGGCCAATGGTGACCATTGTATTTCTTCCCACTTTTACGACCGCGGTAGGACCACCAGTCAACCTTCACACACGCGTTCACACACTACGGGCAATTTGGGAATGCCAATTAGCCTAATCTGCATGTCTTTGCACTGTGGGAGGAAACCGGAGTACCTTGAGGAAACCCACCAAGCACAGGGAGAACATGCAAACTCCATACACACAGACCCCGAGGCAGGAATCAAACTCTGGACCCTAGAGGTGCAAGGAGGCAGTGCTAACCACTAAGGCACTGCGCTGCCATATTTTCTTCTTCAAGCTAATAACTAAGTGCTTTATATGAAGATGCCTTTTATAATTTGTTGCACTGCTAAATTATCTCACTGGAGCATTTCATCACAGTAAATGGCAATTGTCACTGAATTATTACTCTCTGACTGTCTTGATAACTTCTTTTTCGCCCTTCCTTGCATCCAGAGCTTTGTTCAGAGCGATAGACTATTCCATGATGAATGAGCAAAATTTAGATGGGAACCATTAAAGTGGTGGTCCTGAGGAGACGCATAGACCATAACACTACTGCAAAAAGTAGCAAAGGGGATTGTCTTTGCAATCAACTGCAAAAAGGACAGTAAATTTTTTGAGTTGATGGATGCCCTTGCTTTCTTTCCAAAAATTCTCCTGCTAGTAAAATCTTAAAGGTTGTGACTATTGGGATGGAAGCTTATAAACTTTCTTTTTTAGCCTTAGGTGGTAATGTGCCACAAGAGAAAATTTAATATGAGGTTTAGGATGTGGGGAAAGCAGAATTCTTCTATTGTAGCATATCATACAGCCCTTCAATCTCCCAGGTGGAGGATTTCACGCTTGTCTAGTGGTAACTTCGCACTTGGTCTCTTCTTCAGCAGCTACTGGCTGAAGGCTGAGCTTGAGGGACACATGGGATACATGTTCAGATGCTTTACCATATGTGCCCCTACTGGCCACCCCAATAAACCATACTGTAAAAATTAGTAGGGCATAACGGTGGCCACCGCAGCATAGGGAAAGTGCTTTGTTTCCTTTTCTTTTTTTCTGGTTTATGTTTCTTCAGTGCATTGAGATCCCATTCACGTAGAAATCATTTCTCTGTTTAGATTACATTATTTATTGACTCTTATAGTTTGTCAAACTTTTTTTTTTTTTTACACAGCGAAACCAACACCAAAATGAACTATTTTTAATAGAACAAAATATAAAGCACTTCAACCATGATGTAAATTTAATTGAATATGTCATACTTTGGGATGGTATCAGACGGTAAGATCGACCACAGCTCCAGTTTTCCCAGTTTTTTCATGAGCTCCTGTAAGATCTGTTTCTCTCTGTGAAGTATTCTGCATGTTCTCTGCATGTACACGTGGATTACTTCTGGTTTCCTTCCACTGTGCAAAAACATGCATGTAGGTAGATTGGCTATGTTAAATTGCCCCCTGGGTATAATTTCTTGGATGCATGGTGCCTTGTCCTGTGTATACCCACCTTGGGCCCAGCATCCCTAGAATGTCCTGTGGTAGACTCCGATCCCAAATTGGGATCACTGGTCTTATATAAGCTATCAAACACTTTGGCTTCTATTACAGCAACATTGTGATCAATATGTCAGTATTGATCACGACAAATAAATAGAATTCTTTCATGTGTGGGTAATTAGGAATGCAAGTTACAACACAGTACTGTATATCATACATGCATAAACTGTTATGCGCAACGTAACCTGCCAGAAAGAGAATATCATAATAAACTATTTTTTTATATTCAAAACCCTAAAATATATAGTATCCATTTTCCAGTTTTCCATTTCTAGTCACCAGCAGTAGAGCGAAACCTTGCACCACTTTCCCAAAGGTGGTTTAAAGCTTTTTCGGAATTGAGATTAGAGGCAGGCAGCTTAGAGATTTAAGTAATGGAAGGATAACATTGGGATATCAACGCCAAGGCACTTTGTAGATGTTGTAGCCTCATCCCTTGACCTTTCTTTTTACCTCACTGGGGATGACCCAATGTTTGGAGTAACAGTATGGGACATTATGAGCTAAGGCATGTTTGGTTTAGTTCCTCCTACTATTCCCAGGCCAACTGTGAGGTTTAGCAAGGGCAAGAAAGCAAAAGATTCTTTGGAAAATAGTTCTTTCTGTTGGATTCGGTAATGTTGGTGTTGTTTAAAATCAAATAATCTTTAACAACATTAAACTTGCACTTAAATTCTGCAGCATATTTAGACTCATTTCATTTCTGGCATGGATCAGGGACAATACATCCGATGCTAATTTGTGAACATAGGGTTAACATTAACGTTCATTAATTTGGCAGAGACTGATATCAAAAACAACTTACAGACCAGGACTTAATAGAGTCGTGGCATTTACGCTTACTCCACAGAACTGCTGAAAAATGTTGAAAAACTGCTTACTCTATTGTGTCTAATCGAGTTTCTGGTGGAGCAAATTGTATTGTTTAGTCTGGTGCACTTTTGGCTGGCTTCAGATCTAGACAGTGACTTTGTTGTGGTTTGTTAAAAATATTCTTTCACTCTCGTTGCTATGCATCTGCACTGCTGCACTTTCACTTAAGCTCCCTACTTCTCTCGGAGAATCGTGGATTTGAAGATGTAGTCAGCCCACTGGCATTACCCAAGAGGGACTGGTCAGTTTCAGACAAAAACTTTCACCACATGCTTCAGTGTCCCCCCCCCCCCCTTCTGTCCTAAAAGCTCCTTCACTAGGTGAAATTCTCAAAAGGCAAGAAGAGTAAGTGAGATTCCTTCTCAGACATCTGCTGCAGTTTTACTTGGCATTAGGTTCTGGCTGGACATTCCATCATTGTTATTTCTTTGTTCAGCTCTTCAGAGAGAAAATACAGGCTCCGTCTACCCAGGCAGTGGGCTAATAGCAGCCTGCTGGTTCCTGGGTTCCTGTCTGAATAAAATACATTGCGCTCAAACACGCTCACTACAAAAGCAACACAATCAAACTGTTATACAAGAGGTTTGTGATCGGGCAGTTTTTCAATAACATCCTCCTACTGATACAGAATTCCGGCCAAAAAAAAAAGAGGGCTTTGGCATCAACTTTTTTAAGTATTTAGAAGGTTGCTGTTGTAAACGAGAGTGAGAAATGCGTTTCTTCTTTCCTAGATTTTACCAAAACACTTCGCTGGTTCATTTAGGATTAAATGAGTTACAATTAAGTCAAACCACTGAACCTTTATCCTATGATAATTTCTCACTTTACACTGATAGGAAAAACTCTTTGTTTAAGCTTTTTGGTTTGTTAATGCATAACATTTTAGATCCTAATATATACTGTATTTCATGCCCTGATGGTATTTCTATTAGTTTAAAAATTACACTCAAGATTATCAACTTTTCAGTTGACAAAATTATCAACCTTACACTTTTTCAGCTCTACCGTAAGTTGAAATTTAGACAAGAGATAAATGCATCATGATAAAAAACTAAGGGAATACACTGAATTGCCAAATGAATGACCAGTGCCAGATTGAGAATAGTTTTACAACCGAAAATATTCTCCTGACAATAATCCTGTTTTTAGAACCTGATCACTGATGAAGGGCAAAAATAGAAAGTGATTAGTTATAGACACAACACTTGTATCTGTATATTTAGCAGAGGTGGCAAGTAATGAACTACAAATACTTTGTTTACAAGCACAAACACTTCATAACTAAACAAATACTTTGTTACTTGTGTATCTGTACTTTACAAGTGTATGTGTATCTGTACACATGTACACAGTTCATCATATTGTCTATTTTGTGCTAAAAAAAAAAAAAAGATACATCACTCCGTACTGCACAATCTTGAACCCTACAGTATGTTCATTAAAAAAAGTTTACATACAGTACTGTGAATACCTGGTACTTTTCAAATGGCAATTTTCTGTATGCGATACTTTTTTTTTTACTTCTATCCATTCTAATTTTTGATGAAACACCTGTACTTTCACTCACTACGTTTTAATAACCGTTAAAACTCAAGCGGCACAGATACCTGCTGTCAACACAGCATAGGTCAATGACCATAAAAAGTGCCTATAGGGAAGCCTTGCGAATGTGTGTTAACAAGGAGGCTTCAGATTTCAAAGTGTGCATTTGGGTTTTTGGATTAGTCAGGTCATATCATTACAATACTTTTATAACATGTAAATTTTACCCCTACCGGAATATGGGAATGACGTCACAAAAATGTAGAACTCTCAAAATGAGGATATTATTATTATTATTATTATTATTATTATTATTATTTTAGTCATAGAAACAACCAAAAACAACAATAAAAACATGTGTTCCGGTGCTACTTCTTTGCCTATGTGACCCATTTTTATATGTTTTGTTCAAAAATATAATTCAGTTCATCATATTGTCTATTTTTGTCGATTTGCACAATCTTGAACCCTACAGTATGTTCATTAAAAAAAGTTTTAACTACATACAGTACTGTGAATACCTGGTACTTTTCAAATGGCAATCACACAAAAATGTTTAGATTTTCTAATGTAATCAGAAGCGATTATGCTGTCACTAACACTTTAGCGTGACCTACTGTAAGCTACCCGGCGTGAGAAGTCAAGTCAAGTAGTCAAGTTGGCTTTTATTGTCATTCCAACCATATACAGTTCAGTACACAGTGAAACGAAACAACGTTCCTCCAGGACCAAGGTGCTACATACATGCAACAACATAAATGAACAACACACTTTACCAGAAGATTTACATTTTTAAGTTAACCTAAAAACTATCTATTTCTATACAAAAAAGACAACAAAAGACAACAGACAACAAAGTGCATGTGCAATGTGCAAACAAGAGCTACAGAACAAAGTAACACGACAATGTAACACGTTACAGTACTTTTTTTTTTTTGTGATGAGGTATGAGTGGTATACCTCATTTTTTTTTTTAGTTATGAGGTATGAAGGACGGGGACAAAACATTATACCCAAAGAAATTGAGGCTGACAAACATATAGGATACAGTAAACTAACCGTAGACTGAATGGAGTCTTCCTGTATAGTCGGTTTCTCTTATAAAATCATTAGTTAAAATACATACTCAACCTAAACTATACTTCAGCTACAGCTAAGTATAAAACATTTATGTTTATTAGGTGAAAATCCAGAGATCTTGATTAACTTGATTTGTCGATGAAGAGCACAAGGCTATAATCTATATTGTAAGTAACCTTATTGGTACTGCAGGCCAGGCTTGAGGTAGCCCACAAATATTGGCTGAATTTTATCATAAGAAATTCAATATATATTGGCTTATTTTATATGAGTCCAAGTATGATTTCACCCTCCACATTCCTGTTTATATCGATCTGTCATACAGTGATTATTCACAGTATATATAAAATTTCATAAACATTGTACTACTCACACCTTGAGTATGAACAACTTGGATTTAAGCAGGAATTAATCCAAACACTGGACCGAACATTTAAGAGCTATGGGTTGTGTGTACGTACTGAGCAGTAGCTCTTTAGCAGTTCTGAAATGTTGCACTACCTCGCCTTCAGGCAGCCGGTTTTCAGCAATCTACATTCACATCATTGGAAAACTTCAAACTTTGCTGCTGTTTGGCTGCCAAAAGAAAGTGTGATTATTAGCCCTCCTGGAACGGTATACTTTAGGCTGGAGAGCCTAGAGCTGCCAGGTCACCACATGAACGGTACGATTTAAACTATGGCCTCTAGCAAGAGAAAGAAACACACACTCATGCTAATGCTGTGAGCTTTGCATGAAACAGAAGTGAACAGAGCTTTATTAGAGGCATGAAGCTTGTTATCGATTGAGGGGTCAAACGTTGGAGGTCAACTATTGTGTAACTGAGAAAGCTATAAAAGTGTGATTGGTTTGCCATATGAAGGTTGATGACTTGCACAGATCTTAGCACGTTTTTTTTTTTTTTTTTTTTTTTTTTTTTAAATGAAATGAATGTTTCTGAGTCTTACTCATTCTGAGATTACGGGCAAGGCCCGTGTTTCAACCTTGCAACTTTTCTTTTTTTTAATAATACTACATTATATTCTACCCTGGACACCATCGTTTGTCCACTATATTTTTTACAAAGGCAATTTAAATGCCTTGAATCTTAGTGATATCTTAATAACCTGAGGATATAGATTTTTTTAAAAACTCTTTGTTAAAATTGGATAAAAGGTCATCTTGGTAAAATGAGTCAACTGCTTAACACCCTGTTGCTATCCAAACCATTTATATCCATTTTTATTATACAGTATAATATCCAGTCTTTATCGTTCCACAAATAACCAATAGAGAGCACTGTAGCTCCACTGGAGAGGCTCGACTCTAACCTGCAGACCAGTGAAAAATCCTTAAGGGGAACCGAGTCTTAGCACGTCCAGTACAGGAAAAAGGGAATTAGAATGAGTAATTAAAACGTATTGACACCATATGTACTTAGCCTCTGCCTGCCTTTGGCTTCTGCGAAGGTGTCTAACCTGTAATTAGAGGCAGACTGCCTCCAGACTGATTATATAACCACACACATACACAGACAGTGTTTCTTATACACCACAGTCGATATGCAACATTACATCTGGATCAACGTTTAATGTTTATTTGCCACATCCTGCATTATAATTTGTGTCCTCATTTGACATAGAAGTCAAAAGTGCATAGTTTTTGTCATATACAGTACATGATTTTATTAAAATAATTTGATTGGGGAAAAAAAATATTTCTTATTTTGAAAAAAAAAAAAAGCTGATTAAAAAAACAAAACCATGGAATTCATACAGACACAGACCGCGTACAGACACACTCACAAATATAATACTTACTATAGTGCTATAATACTATAGGACGTTTTGGTGCAGTTAACATTAACAGAAAATTAACAGCTTTGCCCAATATATTTGGATATAAAAGGAGATTAAATTTCAAAATCACTGAAAAAAAATGTGTATGTGTGTGTTTGGATGCTGTGAGCTTGGCATTCTCAGTTTACCACCATGTTGTCATGTGACTGACAAGCGTTTCGATGTGACCAAGACTGTATGGCGCTGGATGATGATGTCATCATCCATCCCCTGGGAGAATGAGATCAGCAAGTGGGCTGCCAATGGCTGATAAGAGACCCCTAAATAAACAGCTTAATCGTTAAACATGGCCTGAATCGATGACCACAACGTGATTTAACTGTTTTTAGGGAACCCATGACAGTCAGTTGGCATTTCTGACAGGGCTTTTAAGGGGCTGGTCACAGCAGTGCATTTGGCATAAGGAACATAACAGCTTGTCCAAATACTCAAAACACCTGGTGTGAGTTGTAGACAGATATACGACAAGATTATTTGACCCTGGGACTTGTTTATGAAAGTCAGACAAAATAAGCGGAGGAGGACGCGAGCGTAATCTCTCGGCCCTCCGGGACCAGCTGTGTGAATCGACTCACCCTCAGCGGTGCCGCCGGCCACAACGGCCTGGACTTAGCGGGAATTACTGCAAAAAAACTTTCACCAGGACTGGGCGTTTCAAATGCTACTGACGACAATTTCTGCAAATTATAGCAAAATGTTTTCCCAGAAATATGGTACGAGTAGCAAGAAATACCGACTGACAACACTTTCATAGTTCATTAAGGTCATATTTGCTTTTTGACTTCTGGAGTTAAGAGTTAAGAATAAGCACTCAAATTTTTCCAAACGAAGTACAAACTGAGAATGCAGGGGATCAGTCAGAAGTGTAAATCCCTAGTTTGAAAGTTACCACTTCAGTGAGTTTTATTGCTGATGGCTCAAAGCCGGGAAACTCGGCAGATGATTTGCACAACTTTTCTGCTGTCAGCATGTTCTGTACAAAGTGCTTGATAACCCAGGTGTCCTCGCAGCTGCATCATGAAGCCCTTTGGTTCACTTACAGTAGGTAGGTCTGTGACTTTATTAGTATTGAATATATTTCTTGCATTGGAGTGATCAGTGTTAGGAGCATTTTTTCTGGTTGTACTACATAGTCAGCTTTCACTTACTTAATAAGCCTGCAACCTTTATAGTTTCCTTCCTGTAATCACAAGATGTTTCGGATCGAATATAGCAGATATTGCATAGTCATGCTGCAATGTTAACTTCCACGTATCTCACATACAGTATCACTATGTAATTATCTTAACTTCTTGGGATCGATATGGATTTCAGGAGTTTGAGATCAGATCGTTTAAAGAGTTTGAGATCAGAAGTAGGATTTCCAGCTCCTGCTTGTTCTGACCTGAACAGCTGCACAGTTGCAGCATTTGGACACTCTGACATCACCAAGTTTTCTAAAGTTCTGTGATCCCCTCCAATTAGCCTGCTGCCCTGTCATCACCAAGCACTCTGATCTTCCTCACTCGCAGCTGCCACGGGCTTATTGCTGCACAGGTGGGAAGCTTTAATGCAGGTGTTTCCTTCAAGGGGGAGATACAAGCTTCGACGGGAATGAAAACAGCTGAGATGATGTAACATGGGCCATAAATGCTAACGCTATCATATTTGGACACTTAAAGTAGTTGGTGAATTTATTATATATAATAAATAAATTTAAAAAAATTTTTAAACAAAATTGTATATATAGCTTTCAGACATAAAGCTTTTGTCCACTGTGAAAGCAAAATAATAATAATAATAATAATAATAATAATAATAAACATTCAGCTAAACATAATTAGATATTACTCATATAGATACATAAAGAGATCAAATATCTTTACAGTCTTAATTAAAATGTTAATAAAATGCTAACAAATGTTAATTAAAATTAAAACATAAATATGAACATATTAGCATATAAATATGAACATAAATTAATGCAGTTTAGGGATGTTTCATGATATTGATGATTTTTAAATTAAATAATATCTTAAATAAAAAAACACTTTTCAAAAAATTTAAGACTCTCAGTGGAGTGGTCCAGGAATGTGTTTTTATTTAATTTGGGATTTTGTGTGATTGACTGCAGATAAGTGTAATTATTCTAATTCAATTAACTAGATATTAAGTTTGCATGTTTTGCTCAGATTGTGTTTTAAAATTCTCAGCTTTAGAGACCATTATGACCTACTTTAATACCATAAAGTATTTTCTCTCATGCAGGGGATTCAGCACATCCATCATTGTGTTCATGTTAAAGAAATCCCACTCTACTGTACCTGCCGTGCAGCATGTATAATCTATACCTGACAGCTGATGAAGTGACTCTTTACCCAACATAAGCTCTGGAACGAGTCCACAAGACTCAAGCTCTCCCAGAGCCTTCTCAGAGAAAGGGATTCTATAGAGACAAAAGACAGACAATGTTTTTTTGTTTTTTTTTTTTTGGTAAAAGAAAGAGGCAGATGTGATATATACACCAGAGGAATTACATACATGTGTATGGTATACTTACTCTGCCGTACAATCTATTGCCAAAAGAAGGGACCAGGAGTTGCTTGTGCATAGCAGAGTTGAGGTTTTTAGGAAGATACATGTGGATAATTTGCCTTTCTATTCTGTTGCACCACTACTGGGATTGTGTTTTGGCTTGCATAGGGCAGCATAGGTATTGTAAAGAGGTAGGAAAGATAATTTGTTACAGAAACAAATCCTAATGGTACAGTAGGACATATGCGGTTCTATGGAAAATCTTAAACGTTAGGAGAAAATGCACGTTGTTAACAAAAAACTTTATCGATTTATCACCAGTTTTCTGCAAAATGTGTTTTAAATTTTGTCAAAGTAATTGAAAAACACAGAATAGATGTTTGAGAATAGATTTGATTGAAATGTATTGTTCATGTATGTGTAATGGTATGTTCGCCTGTCTGAGGATGAAACTGTATGATGGAAAAGTTATTGGTGGCAGCTGAAAATGCTAAGCACGAGAATTAATTTTCTCTATGATTATTTTATAATTGTTTGTTTCCCAAATATATTGCTGACCTGAATTGTGAATGGACTGCACTGGCCTGGTTGATCTTGAAATTTAACAAATTGAAAAGCTCTCGGCCAGTTTCCAGCTCTGGTGAGTCAGTAGTATAAGTGTATGACTAAAGCACTGAATAAATGGCTGAGTGCTATTGAAAAAAAACAAAAAAAACAAAGAAAAGAAAGAAAAAACAAACTTAACAGCTGGAAGTGATTGGGAGACACGGGTCTGTAGAAGAACCTCAAGTTTCATTTGTGTTTTTCACTGTTCTTCTAACTCACCGTTACTATTATGAAAACATTAGGGTTCTCGTTATAGCGCAGACTCTTGTTATGGACATACAAATATTGCAAAGTGTCGAGTTAAAAATGTTTCTTCATGAAAAGAAGCAGAGTAAACAACTAAAACAAAAAAGCTGGGCTTGACATTGTGCAGCTCTTTTGTCCAAACCAAAGAACACAAAATTATGATTCTGCATTTTGTCCCTTTGTTTTAGTTGTACGCTGTTTGTACATTGTCTGCTTAGTTGATTTACTTTCTTCCCTAAAACCATTAAAAAAATGCATAACAATATTTAAACCCATTCATGTTTATTACTCCAGTGCATCTTATAAATACCAGTGATGGGCTATGAACTAGCAGAGAAGCAGGCTTAAATGAATTAGTCTTGATTGAGGCTTTCTTTACCCAGTGTAATCAATTTATATCAGCTGTCTGTCTCCTAAAATCATTTTCTGTTCCCACTGTTCGGATATATCACTCATTAATATTCATGCAAGCCAGGTCATATCAAAAGACATCATAGGTCATAGATTTCTTTACAACTCAAACTTAACCTTACAGATTTAAACTTAATTTGTAATCTGAAGAAATTGATGTTATTATTATATATTGAGTTTAGGATTCTTAAACACAGTGAAATATATTTGCATTCTTATGCTCAAGCTTTCATCATCACTCAATCAATGAACCTCATACTTAACTACAACTCAATATAATATAATATACAGTACATTTAAGTCAGTTAAACATCACTATATTAATATTCAAGTTTGTAATGTTAAAATGATATCCTTTCTGTGTTTTCTTATTTTTTTCAGAAGTGCATTTTGTGACCTGAAGAAAACAAAATCTTTATCTGTTATATTAAAAGAGATTACTTTAATGGCACATAAATAGTAAATGACTTCGTAAATTTACCTCAATTTGTTTCTCTTAATGGGCCGCATTAAAAAAATGACGTAAGCAGGTGGAGAGGTTTTTCAGCTTCGCTATTGATCATTATCTCGTACATATTCAGCTCTGTTGAGATCCGTGGCTACATTTACTCAAAGGAACAGGACATTTGGGGTATTACGCATACTCTGTGGCCACGGACTAATTTTTGACTGTTTCAGGTCAGTCCTCGCCCAGGCGTGCAATCCATGGTACGGTGGAGTTAGCCGTCACACTGATGGAGATATAAGGGGCTCCTGTTGCCACTGTAAATAATTCAAGGAATGATAAACCGCTAATATCTGATTTTGTGCTAATGGTATCAACCACACTCCTTGTCCAACTAAAATATGAACAGTAAAAGTAACAGTATAAAAAAAAGAAAAAAAAAAGTAGAAAGCGTCTGGTCTGGAAAAGTGCATTTGGTGCCAAGAACGCTGATTACTGATAGCGGCAGCGGTTTGTTCAAGCTCTGACCTCCCCTTTTAGAACATGGTAGGGAGCAATTGGCTTGTGGTTCGTGATTCATTATAGATGATGTTTCTCAGAATAATTACGTGGAACTGACCCTTTGCATGTACAAATAGTGGAATTCTACAGTGCATACAGAGTGTGGGGGGAAATGAGTATTCAGACACATTTGTTCAACACTTTGCAGAGAAACAGCTCCAAGCCGTGGTACTTCACCTTCATAACGTACTGTAGGTATCTTATGATCTTTGGATCATAAGCACAACTTTCTCCAAACATGATCTACTCGATTTTTTTCTAGATTTATTCCCGAGTTTTATTTCTACTTCATTTCACTAAAATTGAAAAGACTTCTAATTTGTATAGATCCTTTTACTGTAGATGCACATCTGTAAGCTTCGGTTTTTGCCTGGGGCTTAAGAATGAAGAACTGCAGTTGCTCATTGTTCTCTAACTTAGTGTTCTCGGAGGACCACCTGCCCAATGCAGTTTAGTGTTTTTTCTTCTCCAAGAGAGGCTTCCTAGATTTAACCAATCAGCAGGTCAAGTCACAGTCAAATCAAGTCACAGGCTTTTCAGAATTGAAGTGGATGTGATAAGGCAGGAAAAGTTTACTTACAGTGGGTACGGAAAGTATTCAGACCCCCTTAAATTTTTCACTCTTTGTTATATTGCAGCCATTTGCTAAGATCATTTAAGTTAATTTTTTCCCTCATTAATGTAAACACAGCACCCCATATTGCCAAAAACCCCACAACATTGTTAACCTTTTTTGCAGATTTATTAAAAAAGAAAAACTGAAATATCACATGGGCCTAAGTATTCAAACTCTTTGCTCAGTAGAAGCTAATTTAGATTTGATTTAATACAGCCATGAGTCTTTTTGGGAAAGATGCAACAAGTTTTTCACACCTGGATTTGGGGATCCTCTGC
>JAOVVA010000054.1:22223332-22269694 GCA_028565275.1 Leiocassis micropogon
ACATAATTTGACCATTAATTTTGTGACATTATAGGGGAAGCTGAGCTTCCCTTGCAGTCTTAAAGAAATCGCCACTGAAATGTGTATTCATATTTCCCCCCCCAAAAAAAAATGATTGGATGATAAGAAGCACTAAGCAATGTTGAGTATAAAGTATTGTTAAGTAAATGGTGTTATATGATCTTCTCTGAAAATAGATAATTGTAAGAACCTGTTATCCCCAATGAAAAATAGATTTTGCTTGTGAAAACATACTTTTAAATAATATAATAAGTACAAACATATCAGGCATTATGTGTGTACATTTGACATGGATAGACACCTTCTATTCTACATAAATAGAAACCTGAAGTGCCTGAATACCTGAAGGATCAGTGGTAAGCCCAACCATTTCTAAATAACCCAAATAACTGAGATCGTCTGTACTTTTAGTGCAATGCTTACTGTAAATTCTGATGGTCAAAAGGAGTGATCTCTTTTTTTGGGAGATAAGACAGATCAAATATTGCATTAAATATTCAGACATCCTCTGCGTCATCGGACAGCAAACATGGCAACAAAATGCTAACTCAGACGCACATATGGACAAAAACTCATTACAAACCTCTAACAGGAGGAGCTGCTTTGTCTTAACCAAATAGGATGTGATGGGGCATGGACAATATTTCCAGGAAGATGGGTCAAAATGGGAATCGTGCATCACATGCAGCCAAAACCAGCATTACTAAACTGTTTAAGTAAGGAGGATGCTTGTCTGCTGGCTGCACTTTTATGAAGCCACTGTAGGTGACGAAAGAGAAAGACAGAACGAGAGAGGAAATGGGATGGGAGAGGGGAAACAGAGGCCCGAAACAGTTCTCTCTTATACTTTTAATGCGATGTTTGGCGAATAGTTTTTAATTCTCCAAAACTAGACACACAGAGTTCTTTAAATAGATCTACGACACATCACAGTAAGCATTACGCAATTCTGATTAAAACTTGATTGCGGCCTTTAATCAAATATGAGTTATGTCTTTCACCATCATAATAAAAATAAAAAAAAAACAAGAAGTCTTGTGGCTGGTGGATGGAGTGATTTCTGAAGGAGCAGAATGTTTTTCTTTGAAATTTGGTTGCTTCATCCAGGAAGTTAAAACTTGACCAAAAAGAAAATTATCAAGATAATTACCCCAAATGTACATCCAGATCTACATTACATAAACATGAAGGGTTGCAACACAAATTCAAAAAAACTATTTCCCTAAATTCTAATAAAGACCCCCACATACACTATCCACTGTGCAAAAGTCTTGAGACGCCCCACACTTCTTTATATTTTGCTTCCAAAGAGCCAGACGTTCTTGTATTATTAATGTAGTCTTGAGGAATAGTTCTCCAGGCTTCCTGAAGGGGTTTTTTTGGCTCTCATTTTCAGTCCAGTCCCCGTACCTGAGCAGTTGCAGAGGGATGTTTTTTTTGTTTGTGAAGCAACACAGTGGCCTATGAATCATTCAACCAAAAATTAAATAAAATCTTAAACTTAAGGCATGAAACAGATGATTAGGCTGGTGATTAGTACTGTGTACTGCTGTTGGTTGGAATAGATGAGAGGAGAAATGAGGTTGCTATTGATCTTGTTACATAAATAACCAATTTTTAAACTGTGTGTTTAGACACTTTAAGGTCTGTTGCTGTAAACATTTGTTCCCATTTCTTTAAATTTATATTCATTTAATATGAAGATATTGGGTGTGGCTCAAGAGCTTTGCACTGCTTTGCAGCTTTATCTGCTACCAATAGTCATAGTCGATGAGTCTCAGATCACATATGTATGTAGGACTCCAGTCTATGACTCAGTACTAGCATGACTTGCTTTTACAGTACTATTAAGGTTAGTAAATGCACTTTTAAAAGCTCTGTTGTTGCCTTCAAACTCAGCAAAAAGACTCTTTTCTAAATTAATAAATACTGTTAAATGGGTCAGAGTTTCAATCTGAGACACATCCCATGACAACAGTCATGACGGTGGAAAGTTTAAAGTAAACCAGAACCCATCAGTGTGTTTATCATTGCCGGGTACGCAATCACTAAACAGCTCGACTTGGAACCCAGACAGACGGGGATGTTTTGACTCAGACGTGCCAACTTTAGTGGATGTCGCTTCCAATCCTCCAGATTAGGTACGATATGCAGGCGAGTGTGTGAACAATGCCGCACGCGTTGCCGCCTCTTCTGCACACGCACGCAAAGTCATAAGTCAAGAATAAACCAGGCTCCACTGCTTCACATTGGGCTGCATCCCAACACCCCAGAGTGGGTTATTTTCCTATAAACACCACACCCTGTCGTGTTTTATTCCTCATGCATCTTTCGAATCTGGATGTGACAGTGAAAAGATCCGCCCTTTCAAACACACCTCCTGCATGGTTTTAAAAAGGTGTGTTAAGAAATACAAGCTTAGATTGTCCAAGTCAGTGCAATACATTAGGTTTATACAGGAGCTACATACAAAACAAGTAATGTCCATTCGGGAGCCCCTGCTTTAGTGTCTAATAAACTTTTCTTTTTTTTTTCAATGATTGACAGTTCTGCATGTGTTTAGGTCTTTTGTAATATATTCAGATTGCCTTTTGCCAAAACCAGTCACTTTCAGTTAAAAAAAGAAATTGGTTAAAAAATTAAAGATTAAATATGCATAGGGTGTCAAATCTAATAATTTACAAACAGTTGTAACAGTTTTTCGTAAGTTTTAAGTTCATCCTGTAATCATCACATATACATTACTGCCCAGTGAAATGCTTTATTCTTCTCAAATTCTTGTTCATGCTGGGGTCAGAGCAGGGGTCAACCATTATTCAATGGGTTAAGGGCCTTGCTCCAGGTCCCAACATCAGCAACCTGGGACTCAACCCGCCAACCTTCCTCTCAGGGCCTTAACACACTGAGCCACCACCATCACTCCTGTTAATAATACTGAGATGATGTTATAATGATACGATGTACAATGATCTTATGATAACGTAAGGGTAACTATAATGTGAGCGTAATGATAAAGTGATGGACTGTGTACTTAGATAATGGTGAACATATAGTTCAGTGGTGACTAAAAGTATTAAGACAACATATGCCATGTACAGTATTATAGTTCTCCCTATGTACAAAGTAGGTGATTAGTTCCCACCTATCTAGGTGAAGAGTTCTGATCAGAATCTGATCAAAATTAGAATCAGCTTGTTTTGTTAACGGATGGAACAAATACATGGCAGGACTTTTACTGTCTGACACCAGGGTGTCCACCTCTGCACAAAAAGGGCTACAACTCGGAAAAGCTAAAATAAATCGCAGCAGGCATGGTTTGAGCGAGTGACACCAAAGCACTGCAGACATCTTTTTGATTCGATGCCCAGCCGAATACAGCAGGTTTTGAAGAATGGAGGACTTTATAACAAATATTGATTATTGTATAACAATTTTGTTGCATGAAATAACAAATTATTCTTATTATCTTGATTACATTCTCAGTGCTTTTGGCCACCACTGTATACTCTTTTTGTGCTCTATTGCGCAAACAACGGCAGACAATCAGTAAAAATATTACCAATGTGGAAACTACAGGGACACTTTAAGTGATTAATAAAAGCTGCACATTCTTAAAAAAATGTTTTACTTACTCACTCATTCACTCACTCACTGATCATTTATACTGCTTTATCCTATACACAGGGTCGCGGGGGGCCTGGATTCTATCCCAGGAGACTTAGGGTATGAGGCGGGATACACCCTGCACGAGATGTCAATTCATTGCAGGGCACACACACACACACACATGTTAATTTGAGAATGCTAATTAGCCTGATCTGCAGGTCTTTGGACTGTGGGAGGAAACCGGAGCACCCGAAGGAAACCCACCAAGCACGGGGAGAACATGCAAACTCCATGCACACAGACCCGAGGGAGGAATCAAACCCTGACCCTGAGGGTAGAAGGTGACTGCGCTAACCACTAAGCCATCATGCTTCCAAAACTGTTTTAGTGCCCTTTGACTAATTTAGCGTTATATTTTGTAGTATTACTACATTTAAAACAATTCAAATACACCATCTATGCTGATGACAGTTGATGGCTTTTTACTTTTAGTTCTTTTTTGGCAACTGTCCGCTCACACTCAATACTGACCAGCAAGCAGCAGTAGCAGCAGCACTAGCAGACTTGTTACTGCTTCTGTGCTTCTTTAACACAGTTCCTGCTGCTGCTGTGGAAAGCACCAGTGACTGACTGATATCTAGCACTACAGATCCGACGATGTGCTTAAAATACTTCACATGGAAGAATGCACTTCAATTACAGTTCTACATTCTGTGAAACGTGACAGGTAATTAATGACTACATCAGATATCATGAGATGATACCTCACAAATGAATGCAGTGTTAAATATTTACAATAAATATTCCATATTTATGTCTGCATTAACTCCTCACTATGCATATGTAACTCAATTCTGAAAACACCGAAAGCAGAAACATCAGAATATAATAGGATATAATGGGATAATTATATAATGCTGAGCACTTGTGCAAATAGTGTGTAGTTGTAGTATAAACACCACATGCATATAGCAGATGATGTATTGTATGGTGTAAATCTCCATAGCAACAAACTAAGTAGAATTAGAACTAGAAACTAGAATAGTGCTTTGTTGCTTGATGTTTATTGATCACCGGATGTTTAGTTTAGGAAACTGCGCTGCCAGAGGTCCAGAGTCTTAGCTACTTTACAATCATGTAGCTATGATCAGCATATCAGATACATACATAAGGGCAGGAGGTAGCTCCGTGGTTAAGGTATTGGACTATAGCTCAGAAGGTCCCAGGTTCAAACACCAGCACCACCAAGTTGCCACTGTTGGGCCCTTGAGCAAGGCCCTCAACCCTCAACTGCTCAGATGACAAGTGCAGAGGAGAGATGAGGGGTATATTGGGAGGAGAATGTTAAAAATGGAGCTGCCAGGCAGGAGGAGAAAAGTCAGGCCCAAGGAGGTTTATGGGTGTTGTGAAGGAGGACATGCAGCAGGTTGGGTGACAAGAAAGGATGTGGTAGACGGAGTTAGATGGAGGCAAATGGTCCGCTGTGGCAACCCCTAACAAGAGCAGCTGAAAGAAGAGGAAGACTCTGAATAACGGCATCTACCAAATGCAATAAACGTAAATGTAAATATTCTCCAAATACAGTACACAGACTGGCATCAGGTGTTCCAGCGTTCCCAGTGTCGGTTTACTGGAGGCTGGTGAAATAGCAGGAGTGAAAAAACTGGACAGATATGAAGCAACAAAATACAATATTATTGAACAGAAGACTGTGCTTTAAAATATATGCATAAAGTTTACAAACAAAATTTTTAAAACTTGTACAATTTTGGAAATGAAAGGGCAGCTCACATTTAATGTAACATATATTTGGCACACATTACTTAAATATGATATGCAACATAAAGAATTTTGTCATGCATATACCGTAGCCAATGAGGAATCCAGTTCCCAAATCCTAAGAGACTCACCGCAACCTGAGGTAAAGAAGGATGGAGCTGAGACCTAAAGCTGTAGAACTGTGTATGAAGATATCGACAAAATGTGAACATTCATTTCATGTACAAGTTTGTCTTCAATCTCTGTGGTCTTTACAGGATTTACATGTGCGGGTGATGTCACCCCTACGGGCAGCTCTGTGCCAGCTTCAGAACCTCAGCCCACAGGCACTTTGACAGCCTGGGTCGAAACTCTATATTTGGTATTATGTCCTACCGTTGATGCAATTTATATTGCAGCCTTAAAGAAAGAGCTCTTTCCAATACACCTAAAAGTCAAATTCACTTAAGTCTCATGGTTTTATGCAATGTGTGTTGAATTAACAGGAAGCTGTTTAGTTCTACTGTTTCTCTCACTCTTACCTTTTCTCCAGGGCTGGTATCTAGTATCTCCTTTCTGCCATAAATGACATGCAGCTGTCTTGTGGGTAGAGAGAAGTTTTCTTTCGCTGTTTTTTTTTTTTTTTTTTTGGTGGAATGACCCAGTTTAGTGTGTCCTGTCAAAATTACTATTTAAACTTGTATGAAAATTATGTTTGAAATCATCAGCCTGCCATGCTTTCTTAAGCAGAATTTAATAATTCTTCAGCAGAATTCAATATGCACACATCAGCCATAACATTAAAACATAACATAACATTAAGCCCAGTATTGTTACAAGGTTCCCCTTGTGCCGCCCAGGTATCTCAGGCCCATTCTGGCATGACTCCGCAAGACCTATGGGGCTGTGCTGTGGCACCGGGACGTTAGCGGCAGATCCTTTGGGTGTTGTGGGTTCCAGGGTAGAGACTGCATGGATTGGACTTGTTTGTCCAGCACATTTCATCAGTGCTTGCTCAGATTGGGATCCCTGGCGTTTGGAGGTCAGATCAACAACCTTGAACTCTGCATGCTGGGCTTCATGCACATCAGGCTATGATGCACTGAATGATCTTTCTATCGTGGCCAACATAGTGTGATCAGGCTAGGCAGGATGACCTTAAGTCTTTGCGGGCACAGATGAGCCTTGGGTGCCTATGATTCTGCTACCAGTTTATTGGTATATACTTGATAAGGTTATTCTATTCACCTGCTGTCTGTGTTCGTGTTGTGGCTGATCGGTTTATGTGTGCTTCTGCAAAGGCAAACATCATGAAAAACTGTAAGACATGTTTATGATGTACAGACTACCAAAAAGCTCCCACCTTTAAAAAAATGCTAATAGTAATGAATGGATTTTATTGTGCAAAAGCCTGCATGCTTGGATGCTGAAGTGTCTTCACAAAAGAGAGAATCCAACTCATAAATCTATTAAAGTGTCCAAAAAGTTCCTTTATGCCAACGATTATATTAAAACCTTTCCTGGCTGGGTGTATTTCAACACTATTATACCTCTCTGTCTGACTTTCTCGTTGTTGAAGTAGTGATTTACTGTTAAACACAGAAAATTCCTCTTAATGGCCGTGTAGGCTGTAAAGATGACAGTTAGGTTAGCGCTATTTTATTAGCAGGGGAAAGTGTGCGAACAGACCCCGGACTCTGTATTTCACTTTAATTTCCTGCCCCAGGATGGTGGTGCAGGCAGGGCAAAGTCGAGGGATGTTATTACTGCAGTCATTTAGACTGACACACCAGGAGATAAACCAGGAGAAGAGAAGATAAAAAAGAGGAAAAGCTATTATTATTCTTACTATAAAGGTTAGCTAATATACAGAACTATGCAAACGCAACCTGGAGTTGCAGAGGTCTTCTAATAGTGAAGGCTGGACCTGTGTGTCAGGTTACAGTATAAGAAAATATGGAAGTGGAAGATCAACATAAACATTAACATAAAACAATTACAAAGGTGCGTCCAATAAACATTTGAGAATATTACTGGTTTATATATTTAATGAAATCATGACACATCTCTGAAATCCTTCTTCATGCTTCACCTCCAGAACAAAGTGCATGCTGGGTAATAAATAAAAGAAAGTAATCTTAGATGTGGTTTGTCATTCCAAACCTAGTACTCTCTGTCAAGCTCCATCACCAACATTAAAAAGCCTTTTCATAACTTTGCTTGTTACAGTCTTGCTGTGATTCACACCTACTGATTCTATAAATCTCCCAGCATTCCGTGCTGAGGACCTGTGGGGTAAGGGTTCACGGGGTAAGACGTGCTGTAGGTCAGAGCACATTTGACTGTTTTGTGTTCTCAACGGTTGGTTTAGAGGATAGAAAGCTTTGCTTCTTACTCAAGTGTGTTTATCACTTGCCCTAAGGGTCTGAACTGAGCCACAAGAGCCGGGCTGTTTAGTGAAGACCGTGACCGTGACTACTCTGAGCAGCGGAGGAATAAAATGGCCATATTTCAAAAGTTTAGAAAAACAGTTAAATCTGATTTTGATTGGCTTAAAAAGCTGTAAAGAAAGAAAAAAATTCTTATTGCATTGAACTGTTCAGTCAGTTGAGGTGCAAGAAATTTAATTTGCATGTGCTCATATCCTTGAGAGGTATGAATAAGTTAACAAGTTGATTTTTGCAATTACAGCATATTTTTTCCCAGATCATTACTTGTAACACTATATACAATTATGGCAATAACATCTTGGCAGAATTCTAAAACAGACTCTGCAATAGCACGTTTTCAAGTCAAATTATAAGATAAGATCCTAAAACACTAATTAAAGAAAATTACTACATACAGTGTGCCGTACTGGTTTGTAGCTCTTCACCTGAAAAGCATGAGATAGGTTTATGATGTCATAAAAGTAAATAAATTAATTGAACAGAGCCTCTGGATGTGAATTTACTGGTTAATTGGATACAGCATGAGAAAGCTGTAGATGCTGCTTTGTTTCTGTCCATGCTGTTTATCTCAATGCACTTTCAAAACAGTATATTTTTGATCTGGCACCAGAGTGAAATTTTTTCTTTACATTTTACTTTTGCCACTACTGTATTTGTAGCTGACCTGTCAGTTTTGTTTTTCTGTTCTACTATTTGTGGGTTTTATGTCCTATTTGCATGGGATTGGACAGATCCTGGCCAAATCACAGACATGCTGATTCGCACTGGACTAATATCACAGGACCTTGGTGTTGTATGCAAAATATGGTAGGTCATTTGCGGGAGATTTTTTACTTACCAAACTACAGACATGGTCGATTCGCACGGGATTAAGATCACAGACAACCTCTGCAATTATTACGGATCACAAGAGGTCCCCAGATAATACTAATCCCATGCAAATAGGACATTAGGTGAGCATTGTATCAGGAATCTTGACCTGAGACCCAAACTTTATTTGGCAAGAATATTAGTCACTATTGAACTCTTGTTTAAGTTATACGTCAACCCGTTTTGATGCATCATGGGTAATCATTCCTCACTGTTCCCCTGGCCATGTGAGCCCCAGCAGTAGATGATTAAGTCTGCCTCAGTGATAGGCTGAAAAGTCATTTATGTATCATGTATCACTGTCCAGCACTCCCCATCCTATTTGCTGCCGATTGGTTACTGTTGCTATGATTGACAGGGACAAAAAAAGACCCCTGGGGGTCAAGTAGTGTGGTCTATCAGTTCCCCTGATGTACTCAGCATTGGAGAAGACAGGTTTTTCCTTCTTGTTGCAAGGCGTGTGGACAGGAGCTCAAACGTTTTTCTCTAAAGAAACAGTTTGATTGGCACCAGGACTGTCTGGCTCCGTCAGTCCCGGGCGGGTTGGCACTGGGGGGATTTTCCTTTGGGTGGTCATTTGGCCTCCTGTTCACCCTCACCTTGTCACGGTTAAAGACCTGTCTAGACTGATCTTGCATGTTTAAATTAAGCTGGCTAGACCAACTTTTTGTTTTTAGGCTTCAGTGCTTTAATATCTAAAGGCAAGAATTGGGTGAATCAAATCAGTTCACAGAAAATGACCTCAGGTCTCCATTTCTGTGAGAGGATGTTAAGTCTTTGGCTATCAGCCTAACATGTAAAGCAAAATTGCTGCTACAATGAATGTAACTTTATCTGAATGCCTAGTTTTGCTTCAGTTAACATAAGATATCTAACCATGATCCCAACAGTGATGTAAATTCTTACTTCCACTATTAATAGTGGAAACAAATGCAAAAAAATACAGTTTGAGCTGTAGAGAAACTTTAAGCTTCATGTTCATGAGATTTTTTTAGTTTGCTCTGATTGTCGTCGCGCTCCATTTGAAACAACATGGATGATTTTCTGATAATTTCCTGACCTATTTTTGAAGCATGACGGAAGCATCTTGTGTAGCTTACAGAGCAATCAGTGCAGGCCTATAAGGTCTTAGAGGCGAACTTATCAGTCTATAAAGCAATTCTGGTTGGCGTCCAACTTCACCCATGAGTCTCCCATGAGCCTAGACCCTGGGATGAAAAACCTGCAAAGAAGATCCACAAATATCCCTCACCCCAACATGGAAGTCAAAGAGGACAGAACCAGAAAGTATCAGGTAAAAAAAAAAAAATGACAGAGAAGTAACAACAATGTTTGTTACAACAATGCTTGTTTGACCAATGACTGCATGGACAGTTCATCACAGATCTTAGCTCACAGAAGGATATATATTTCTGGCAAGAGCTTTCTCTTAAAGCAGCGACTTAAAAGCAAAGTGTAGTGATGGAAGTTTTGATAGTTGTGAGGAAACTGGAGTTTATTCGTACATATACTGTACATATACTGTCGTCATTGCAATTATTTCCTAAGGAAAACAGAAAGCGTGAGATAGAGATTGTTGTTCTTTAGGTGAGAGAGAGAGAGATAGTTTGGTGTTCTGAGGACATGTGTTCTGTACAACGTGTCTATCTGACCCAACTTTCACACAAACTTACATATTTTACTTGTAATGACTATTAGCATGCAACATAATTATATAATCATTTATTTACATGCTCATGAATTTTTAGGGAATTTTGTTACTTCCCAATGCTGCTTGTTAACTTTCTTTTCAGTGTAGAAAAGTTGCCTTTTTTTTTTTTACATGCAAATGTTAAAATTGTTGACGCCTGCACAAAATGAAGAACAATTTTAGTCCTGGCCTTCTATGAAACTGCACAGTTAAAATTGGCTCAGTGTAATTACAGTAAGATTAATATGCTGTTTTAACACTTCATCTGTGAATACCATGCCCTAGCCTGCAAGTGAACCTGTAAACTGCATTAAAACCGTATGTGGCTCTCGCTTTACTGCATGCATTCTTCATTAAACTTTCCTTAGTGCCTGTGTCAAAGATCTTCATTTAATGTTAGTTCATTTAATGCTCACCAGAGCGATCTGGTCAAAACAAAATAGTGATACATGCATACTTAATAGGATTGTGAAATTGTCTTGCCCCAGAGGCCACCAGAAGCCAATATAACATGCCGGACTGTCCAAAGAGACATCAGCATATTTGTTAATTTCACATCAGCAATTTCAGTTCCAAACCCAGTGACACCAAGCAATGGTATCTTTCAGTCTTTTAGGGGTTCTGTGCTCAGCTCTTTTCTGTTTTAACATCATGATAAATAATGGCAATTACAATAATTACAAACTCTGATTAGAGTAAGCACTGCTACAATATATGCTACTGTATATGCTATAATATGCTATTTTGTTACCAAACGTAATTTTGTTACATGTACCAAAAAAAGTTTACCATATTTTTCTAAATGCAACTATGCTCCAGAGCAATCAACTTACAGGGAAAAGCTATCCTTGCCATGCTCACCAAGGACAAACGCTTGATCTCCCTGCAAGCGGCCAAATACCAGGCTGTCAGAACATACAGTATGACCTTTAGATTCTCAACATATCCCAGGGATCTCTGTATCTACATCTTGTCCACTTTAACTTACTGTAAGTGGCACAGAAATGTACTGCTATTTAAAAAGATTCAACAAAACCATAAGGTCATCCAGAACTCCTCACAACTTCAGCAAACACACTACATAAATCAACCTGCAGGAGCCTCTAGTACCTTTAAAAAGTTCTTCATGTTCAGTGAAGTGAACTTGTGAGGTGGATTGTTCAAGTGATAAACAATCTGACAATCTGTAGTCATCTCAGGAAAGGAGACTAAAGACAGGTAAAAGCAATCTGGAAAGTGGAAGAATTTGGTCTCTCCCCAGTGGCTTCATGAAAACTCAGCGTCTGGTTGTACATTGTCTTTGCACAATACAAAACAGGCACCAAGGAACACTTGGGTTACTTCCAGAGCATGGACCACAATATGCAGGAAAGGACTGTAGTCATTTGTCCGCACCTTATTTGTCCATCTCACGTAATCCCTCTCTTTTTGGATGGGGCTCCATCTTCCATATATTTGCTTTCTCACTTTATACCATGTCACTCCTGTAATTTGTCATGCAGTGGGTGTATATGAAAAGTAGAAACCTAGGTTTATTGCACACTGATTTGTTGTCTATCCCTCAAGTTTTTCACTTTATTTTTTCCCCCTTTCTCTTAGTGAATGTCTAGCTTTGTAAGATGGATTTTACAGATCCACACATACAGTAGATACAGATGGTTGAATAGTTGAGACCTCCTCAACAATATCATTGATTTTTATTTAACTTTGCTAAATTGTAAGGTTTGGCATACGACTTAGAGGACATGCATGAGTTGATCTTTCAGCTTGACTGTGTATTGTTCCTTTGTCTATGAGAGAAGATATTATAACATAAGCCAAGATTATATGGTAAAATACATTTCCTAAAGCCACTGGAACTTTTTTCCAACCATACTGATTCTTGTAGCTTTTCACCTCATTTTGCATCAATCTGGCATTCTCACAAACAGGAAACCATTAACGCACATATAGACAAGGTAATAATAAATATAACATAGCATCAATCTTAAAGGGTTTGATCATATGTTTTTTTTCATCTCTGCACTACAGTATGTATTTGCTCATTTATCAAGCTTTGTTCATTTTGTTCCTAATAAAAAATGGATGTAGAAAAAGTTTAACCAATTTAAAAACAAGCAAGATTTAAGGTTGTTTTTATCAAGCTTTTTGGAACCTTCACATGTTCTCAAAGACCTACATGATCCCTGAAAAATGGATTCAGATAAGTCTAACCAATAATGAAGTGTAGAACTCATCCGTAACCAGGAGCATGTGGAATGTGCTTCTTGTACATAGGGCCCTGAAATGTACCACTGCTTTGTGAAACAAAATTATTCTGTGAAATAAAAATGCATGTCATATCTAAAAAAAACTTGAAAAGAGAATTCTAAAACTGAAAATTTTTGCTTACAGGTTAATAATGACCTTGTCTTTAGAAAATCTGAATAAAATCACAAGCTGCATGTTGACTTCAAATTCTTGCCACCAAAGACGTTTTTGTTGCTGAAATTCAATTTTATACAATTGTATGTATTTGCGTTAGATGGTGACTTCCTAAGCTGTGGCAATTATAAATTATTTGAGATAAAGTATAAAGCTGTGCTTCCTGCTGTAAAAAAGGAATTGTTCTGGGTACTAATAAAGAGCATACACCTGTATTTTATAAAAAATGCAAACATGAATTCAGTCTGAGTTGAATGGGTGGGCTTTGGTGGGAGTTTTTGGATATGCTCTAGGAGGGTGTAACATGCAATTAAGAATGAAAAACAACAACAGAAATCATCAAAACATTAACGCAGATGTGTTTTATCCCATCACTACAAGTTTTTTGTTAGTTATCTAACATTAGTTGGCTAGCTTGTAACTGCTCAACCTGTCTGTAGCCTTACAAAGCATTAAAGAGACCACATACATTCTTTTAACATTAGGCTTTTTGTCATCAGACCTCGGCTAACCCAAGCCTTGAGAAAATTAATAGATGAAAATGCTTGTTTTTTGCGTCCTGAAATGGTCTTTTTAAATGCCCAGATTGGAGCATGATGTAACAAAACAAACATTAGAATCAAGCCTGTGAAGCATTGGCAGGCAGGACTTTATAGAGTTTATAATGTATCTCTCTGGCAGCAATGGGGATCTATGAGTCTGATACATCCTCTTTCAACATTAGACCATAGTTACTACATGGGAGACTAGCTATTCTTATTTCCTCTTTAGTTTAGTCCTAAATACAAACTCTATGGAAATAAATGAAATCCAATGGTATAAAAAGTCTCCCTTCAATATCCGACTGAGCCAGGCACATTGTTACACAGAGCAGTTAAAATAAACAAATGAAAATTCAGTGGTAATTGCATTGTTGGCAGCTGGCATTTCCAGGGCTTAGAGGACATGCCTAATTAATCAAGTTTCTTTATGTGCAGGTCTTTATGGGTAACGACCAGAGCACTAACATTCACACATGTGGGAGCTATTTCGTCCACCCCCTACAAAATAGAGGCAAATGTCATTTTTAAGACGAGGCTACTTCTCTTTGTAATGCCTGCTTTCTGTTATTAATAGCAATAATAAGAGTCGATCCACCAGGGTCGCTCCCCAGGAAGTTTATTTTCACTCATTTCAGCTTAATGATGACTCTGAATCTGGCCTCTGTCCATGAAGAAATCGTGTGTGTGTGTGTGTGTGTGTGTGTGTGTGTGTGTGTGTGTGTGTGTGTGTGTATATGTGTCTGGCAACCCAGGACCCTGAATAATCAATTCCTTCATTTAAGTGATAAATACTGCTACTTAAAAAGTCTACAGTGTGATTTTCAATCAGATTCCATCTTTGATTTTAATTTTCACTGCTATATAAACATTTTAAAACTTAGAAACCTATAAATATTTTCTTTTAGATTAAATAGCTATGCAGTGCAAACAGAGTCTGAGCAAGTCTAATGAATTGGAATAATAACGTAACAGATGACTTTTCTGTGGTCGCTCGTGTTTTACTTAGGTTGTACACATACATAAATAATTTGAAGGTAAAATAGCAACTGAAAAAGAACAGTTGATTCTAGATGTGCTCAAAATGCCTATTTGACTTGGTAAAAAAGTGACTGTTTAAGTAGAGAGCACTGAATATGCATGCTCATGATCCTTCCAGCTGCATGGTAACAATCTGTGCATGCAGCATGTTTGTTAATTAAATCGGCCACCCAGATCGACCTCATGTAACCTACAGAGCAGTGGCCATATGGTGGGCTCAGTCTGTGGTAATGTTGACCAGGAGCAAATTAATACTGACAAATATTAATTAGATTGTGCTTTATTATACCGTGTATTGATAATACCAGTATTTCATCACAGGCATTAAATCAACAGGTGTGTTTAATGCTATATATTTACGTCAATTAAATACACGCTTACTATATACTGTATGGGATGGCCTAAAAGTTTTAATCCATAGGACTTTTTTTTTTTTCTTTATGAAGTTTAACAACAGAAGATTAAACAGAACCTGACCTAACACCACTCAACTTTTTCCTTTGGGGTCATCTGAAGTTAGTAGTCTATCAGAATCGGCCCAGAACAATCTCAGCACTAATGGAGGAAATCATCTCTGCACAGAACGATGATCATTTGTTGTTGTTTATACTTTTATGTACAGTTTTGCAAAGTTCTTCCCAATGTGGGAAGAAAAGGCCAGCCTGATCCCACAGGAAAGCCAATGCAGCACAAAGTGCCAAAAAAAAAAGGTCAGTGCTGGCCATAACATTTCATTTATGGCATTTGACAGATGCTCTTATCCAGAGCGACCTATATTTTATCTGACCAGTTGAGGGTTAAGGGCCTTGCTCAAGGGCCCACCAGTGGTAGCTTGGTGGTTGTCGAGTTTGAACCTGGGACCTTCCGAACCATAGTCCAATGCCTTAACCACCGAGTTACCAACTTGCATGGGGCCAAGCACCCCACGGCTGCCTCATCTGGCCTCCAAACTTCTTAAATCTCAATCTGATCAAGCACCCATGGTATGCGTGAAAAAGTCCACAGAGGCCCCATCCCAAAACCCACAGCAGCCATTGAATCTATTGCCAATGTCCTGATGCCTGACTCCACTGCACACCCACTGCTATTGATCATGCCCAAGGGGCCAGAGCTGGACCACTGGTACAATAGGAACCCAAAAGCTGCTTTTAATGTCAAAGGTTTTAATGTTATGGATGACTGGCCCCCCCAAAAAATAACGTGAGACAACAAGGGCCAAAGAAAGAAGACAGTTTAAATATATTACCAAGTGCAACTTTAAATATCCATAAAGAAAATACAAGGACAAGTGGTGGTATGGTGGGGTAGTGGATAGTGCTGTCACCTTCCTTGTGGAACTTCACCTAGTGCTTGGTGGATTTCCCCTGGGTTCTTCCCATAGTCCAAAGAATTGCAGTGCAGGCTCCAGGATCTCTGTGGCCCTACACAGGATACACAGTTGGTGGATGTTAGTCATGTTAGTGTTCCTATTCCAGTTTAATTCGCAATAACTCATCAATGATCATAATCATAAATTAACTGCTTCGTTTTTTTTTGTTTTTTTTTTTAAATAAGGAGAATATATGATAAGCTCACTCTGCATTTTTACTCTTCATAAGCAGCTTTACGTACCTAATATTTATCTTCAAATGTAGGCTTTGTAAAAAATTGGTAAAGCCACGTTCCTGCACTGTTTTCAATTTCTCCTGCATGACTCTGTTTGTCCTCACGGATGCTCACCATCATTCCAGATACTCAGCACTTAGCAACTAAAATATCTCTTGCTTCAGACGTTACATAATACTTGGCCATCCATAGTTGTGGATGTGTAGCAGGTGCAAATGCACATGCTAAGTAAGTTAACATGAAACTATTTGACTACTACTACTATTTTGTAGGACATCATTGGAAACAGGCTGTGGGCGCTACCCAAGTCTGACCACAAAGAGTTACGATCAAAATATTTTTTGGATGTACTCAAGCCCTTTTAAAGTGTGAATTTAGATAAATTTAAAGTTTACTAGCTGGGGTTAGTACATGTGTTTTGATAAATGTGAGACTCAGTAGTACGAGATGAATAATTTGACCTGACCATGTAAGGAGGAACTGTGAGGTCCATGCATGAGAAGTCATGCATCTGTGCATGTGGCACGGGGCATTGCCAGGTGACTGCTGTAGCTGTAGTACAGCATGTATAGAAGAACACTGATATACATTCTCTTCTGTCTATAGCAGAGCCAATACTACTTCTAACTCCAGTCTCAGCCAGCAGTTCAGATGCCACTGCAGAGTTCTACATTTGAGAACAAAAAGATTTGATGATGTTGAACACCTTCCAAAGAACCTATTCTGCCCTCAGTCGCTGATGTCCAGGAGAGTTCTGCTGCCCGCCACCCGCAATATCTTTACTGGTTATTCCTCATTTCCCTTTAAGTCTTTGTGCAGACTTATTTCTCCACATTCTGTTCACCACTAGTTGTAGTTTTGGCCTTTGCACTCCTGTTTCTGGTTATGCTTAAATTTTTTAATTTCATATAAAAAAAATTATTTATCACATACACAACCATGCAGAGTATGACGGGCAATGATCTGCTTACATGGCAGAAAAATGAAATAATGTGTAAGGTAAGTTTAATCTACATGATCGAGCCCAATGATCGGCCCCAAGCGCCTGCGCTCTCACCCAGACGCATTTGAAAGACAGTGGGCACATGCATGTAAATGGGAAATACCAATACCACTATTACATGATATATAACTATATAATTATATATAACTAAGGAAGCTGGTTTTATATATAATTATAAGTAAGTTGTGAGGAAATTAGCCACTTTTAAGTTCAAGACCTCACCACAGCCGAACCGTATGAGATATTTAAAATTCCTATGCAATTTTGCATCCTCACTGTCAACAGCAATTCTATAAAACTCCTTGGAGGAGTATATCAAAAGTTCCAGTTTCTGTTGAGTAGAGCCCATGATTTGCATAGCTCAATAAGATTGAAACCAGTGAAATTGTACCAGTGTGTATGAGCTATACAGCAAAAACTCCTGTGAGGGCCCTGTGCCACAGCCGCTCAGGCAACCTACTGTAATGGTAGCAGATTTTCATGATTTTTTTTAAGCATGTTTAGGTCTTCAAAAAGCCCAGGATGCTGGTAAAAAAAAATCATCATAGTGATTGGACCCATGTGCAAATACAAAATAAGAATAAAATGAATTAAATATAAAAAGTCAAATCAAATAGATATGGGCAAGGGATAATATAACAACTTGAAATATTCAGATATGTATAATGTACAAGAGCCATGAGTTTAGCACGAGTTTATACTATATATCAAGAATAGTATAATAGTTTGTGTAAGGATGGGTGGCAACAGCAGTTATGATTGCCTTTAATCATAAAGTGCAGTGTCCATGTACATGATTGTTTCATGCTTATCCATTTTTCTAGAGGATGTTTGCACATGTTTTGACTTGTTCTAAAGATGATGTTTGAAAAATCCCCAATAAAGTGATTCAGCACTCACATCCAACTGCCTCAGGCTTCCATGTTACAGTCACTTGCCCAGACTGATTGACCGTGAATAGAAACATTATGTGGATAATTGAGCAGAAACATTGGGGTGATCACTGTGAGATGAACCACTATAATATTTACATTTTGCGCTGGGTAAAGTTTTAAAATTGATTTAATTTGGACTCGCCAAAGTACAGGGAGGTTGCGTGAACTGGGTTGAAAACGGTACCTTTCATAACAACACGTACATTCAGCAGAAAAAAAAAAAATAGCCTATTTTTTTAACCGTTCAAGACAGCACACATTTATGAGTTTCTGATTTACAGCTTGTCTCTCTACTGAAAAATATTATTAAGATTTAGATTCATTAGAAGGGTTTTTGTGGCAGATATATATGTGTGTGCGGCAGATCAGGTAACTCACATTTGGCCCTGTAATCTGGACTGCCATCATCTGCAGTAAGAGACGACCTGATTTAGATCACAGCTGTTTTCAGTGTCAGTTAAGTGAAACCTTTCAAATTCTCACCATAGTGTTTGAATGATCACTTTTCTTATATTTTTGTACAGTTTGCACAATTACCGAGTGTAACCTACACTTTCTATAGGCAGAGTGAAATGTTTATAGGTAACAATAGGATAGGTTATTAGGTTCGATCAGTAGCAGATGTGTCTAGTTGGATTTCAGACTTCAGTCCGAGTCATGTGTAATGTCTTCAGCATATCTAACAAAATCCATAAATTCAAAAAAAAAAGTGTTCCACTGCTTTAAAAAACAGATAGGTTCTGCTTACAGAATATAATACTTTATTGTGTGTTTTATTCATTTATTTATTCTTGTGGTTGTTTGTTCCACTCATATACACTAGATGTGAGAGTTTAGCTTGTTAACAGCGTGTAGACGTGCATGACATCAGTGCTGGCCATGTCGAGCAGTCAACTCAGGCCAAAAAGACATTAATGAATCAGCATTGTGCTGCGCTGTCCTTATGTGTAGGTCTTGTGATTTATTCTTCATTGGCAACGCGCACCTCGATCATGTTCCAAGCTGAAACAAGACCTGCATGATGCAAGAAAGTGCAATGACCATGCTGAGCTGCAGCCGAATCTAGATGTGCACAGTCTGTGTCTGTGTGTCTGTCTTGCACAGCGTCTGCTCAGGCAATGTGAGAAGGTGAGAAGCTCTTTTTATATGACACCTAGAATATGCACGGTCCCAAAGCTAAAACACACATGTCCATGTAATATAGGCCAAAGTTAAAAGGGTTTGGCATATTATTTACATATTGTATTTAGGGAACATGGCTAGATGCTCTGCTTGCTTCAGTTAGTTGTTGTTTAAGTGTAGCCATAGATCAAATGGTTCCTGGTACTGTAAGTTTAGTTTCAATTCCAAAATATCATTCATAGTTCCATTTCTAAGCCTTTCTGATGATTCACGATGCACTTTTTCCAATGTTAGTCCACAGAATATTTCTTTTATCATCAATTACATATAAGACATGTTTATTTCGGGGGAAAGTGGGCAGTTGGCATGGGAGCATGCTTGAGAGATTTATAGATATTCTTTTTTTTTTTTTTCTTGCTTTATCCCAGTGCTTGCTTGAGTGCTATGACAGATACATAATCTCTCTTTTTTTTGTTCCAGACACAAATAATGTGCAAAGGCTTCAGATTTTTTTTTTTCCTAAATCAAAATTGTAGTCACTATAGACTGTTTTGGATGGAGAGGGAGCAGACATTAGTGACCATGTATGTTCACATATACAATATTACATTCATTCATTCATTCATTCATTCATTCATTCTTTAATTCATTTTCTATACCACTTATTCTGTACAGGGTCACAGGAAGCCTGGAGCCTATCCCAGGGTACTTTGGGCATGAGGCAGGGTACACCCTAGATAGGGTGCCAATCCATTGCAGGGCACACACACACACACACACACACACACACACACACACACACAAATTCCTGCACTACAGACAATTTGAGAATACCAATTAGCCTAAAATGCGTGCCTTGGACTGTTGGAGGAAACCTGAGTACCCAGAGGAAACCCACTAAGCACAGGAAGAACATGCAAAATCAAACCCTTGACCCTGGAGGTGTGAGGCAAAAATAGTGCTTACCACTATTATTATTATTTTATTTATTTATTTATTTATTTTTATTATTATTACTACAGTTTCTCAGTCTGCCTCTACAGGCTCCAGTTATTGTCATCATTGGCTTCATTAATATCAGATTTATTTTTTTCTGTGTGTGTCTCTGGTTTTATGCATACTGGAGCAGCGCAGGGGGAATTTTTTTTTAAATCGCTGGACATCTGATATGTCTGAGGTTTGATGACAAAAGCAGAAGTGACATAAAAAAAAAGAAAATATCCAGAGAGGAAGCATGCATTGTGATATGACGACAAGTTTCAGTTATTAAATTCAGTTCAGTTTTATGTGTTTATCATATCTTTTAACAATAAACATTCTCACCCAAACAACAGACATTCCTACTTAGAAATTAACAAGAACCATGTAGAAGCAGGCAGCACAAGCTTCCGGAATGAAACTTAATCATAAGTCATAACTTAAGAATGTGCAAAATGTCATGAGGAAGAGTAAAAAATATATATGTTTTTTTATATGTATAATATTTTTTTTTTTTTTCAAACATTAATTAGATTTTTTTTTCTTGGTCATTGTAAAAAAAAAAAAGGAGAAAAGCAGACTCAGTCTGTGTGATGTAACAGTTATAAATATCAGTCAAGGCTGGGTATGGGCATCCTGAGATTAAGGGTGTTTATATGATCAGGTTTAGGTATATAATCCAAGCAGTAATCCTGGTGTGAGTCTCTGGTGCCTCCAGGTAAAATTGCTCCTTGCAGCAAGAAGGAAAATGTAAACCAGCTGTAAGACAGAGAAGAAGAAGGAAAGGCAACATGAGGAGGAGGAGCAGGGCATTGGGATTACGCTTTAGTGTCATATCACATATTAGGATCTTGCACCTGCATCCGATTGGACAAAAGAAGTACTAGAGCTAGACAGAAAAGCCTCATTTAGGGCATATACTCAAAGCGTGTGTCAAAGCCAGCCGTCCTTCACTGCACCTGTGAGATTGAAACTCCAATGTCCTGGTTCCATCCTTATCTCAGACTACTGCCTGTGAGCACATGCTCATGTTCTATCTGTGTCCATGTGGCTTTCCTCCAGGCAAAAGAGATGGAGTGGTTACACCAAAGTAGCCCTGGGTATGAATGTGTGTGTCAAGGTTGTCTGGTCAAGGACTGCAACGGTCGTCATGGTGTATTCCTGCCTTACACCCAGTGTTCTCAGGTTAGGTTCTGGATATACACGATGTAAACTATACACTATGAAGACTATAAGTGTGCTAAACTCACTGGCTGAGCGACTGTACATATGATTTTTTATGTCAAAAAGGTATTGGGTTGAGTGTTACTCGCTGTAATGCCAAATCCCCCCCAAAAAAAAAAAAAAGAATCTGCAGATGTATGTCTGGCATTAAGACAAAAATCAAAAAATTATTCTCATATACACTGTCTTGGATTTGCACACTGAGAAATAATATATATATGCAACCACACACACACACACACACACACAAACAGGCCATGGTGGCATTTGTAGCTTCAAACTTGGGTCAGACAAAACCACAAAATAAAACAGATGTTCTCATAATGCAAATACAATAGTTCTGGCACCAAGTCTCAGTCCGAATGTCATACACACATGCATGAAAACACTCACACCATGAGTTTAGCACCTCTTAGAGTCAATACAACAATGACTTTGAGTAGCTCTCATATTCTGGCGATGAGGAGACACTTTTCCCCACACCCGAAAGATGCATGCACTCACACATACACACACACACACACACACCCACACACACACCCACACACAAACACACACACACACACACACACACACGTGCAGTGTGTGTTGGCAGTTGTGCTGAGGTCCCCATCTGGGTTTGGGTTGGATAAGACCAAGCTGACAGAGTGACGGGCTCTACTTAAGTCATAACAATGATTAATTTCACAGTTCAGCAAGTGCTGCAGAAACCGACTGGTTTACTGTAAAAAGCCTGGAGAGAGGCACACTAAGAAGCAAACGTGTTTGTCCACTGGCCAAGCAGAAGCATAAAACGTCTCGCTGTTGCACAGAATGAATGCATTACTAGAGCGCAGTTAATATGGCTGGCATTTTCATTTGGTGAAGATTTTAGCTTTTTCTTTGTATTCAATCTCTCCAGTGTAAAACCTCAGAAAAAAAAAAGGAACACTTTCCAGTAAGAGTATATGGAACTCGTATCAAAAAGTAATGAGATCATAATCAGGGACGAATGAGTCAAATGTTAACAACTGGAGGACTGCTTGATATTAGATTTATCTCTTTATCCTTTAAGTTCAAATAAAATATGGACACTTCCATATGGGTCGTAAAAACCTTTCCAGTTAACTGTGACGTACTGTACAGTACTTACCTCCTCAAAAGAGCAAACTCTTCTGTTTTTTTTTTTATTTTTTAGATTTAACATGTGATCTAAAGCAATTACTTGTGCCTACAGTGTAATTAATTTAAATGTAAAATGTGCTATATTGCTTGATGTTGATGCCATAACCAGGTGTTCATGGTTGATTACTTCAAACGTGATATACTGTAGATAAATGCATCACACATGACCTCAGAATGTGGGCCTTCTATTTGTATTTCTCCCACAATCCCATTTTCCCCCCAATCTGATGTCATAGCCAATTCATCACCAATTCAGGATCCAACTGCATCTTATCGAGGTGCCATTCAGAAAGGTGGAGCACACTCTCTCACTCACAATCTATACCACTTAATCCTGTATACAGGGTCACAGAGCCTATCCCAGGAGACTTAGGACCAGAGGCAGAGTACCCCTGAATGGGGTTCCAATGGGGTTCCAATTCCATACACACATATACGCACTCTCACACACTCATTTACACAATACAGGCAATTTGGCAACGCCAATTAACCTAATCTGCCAGTCTTTACCTGGAGGAAACCAAACAAGCTCAGGGAGAACATGCAAACTCCACGCACACAGACCCTGAGGCGGGAATCGAACACACACCCTGAAGATGCAAAGCGACAGTGCTAACCACTGCGCCACTGTGCTGCCATGTAGAATACACTTTAAAGAAAATTCCATTGTGTCTATCTGCCTTCTTCCGCATACATGATTTCATAGCTAGTTATGGTTGGCAAGTGACTGCCAGGGGTGTGAGAGTACACCATGCCTCCCACCAACATTTCTGTTGCACTACTCAAGAGCCTTGTCCTATTTATATCTGTTTAAAAAGCAACTAAGAAGATTGCTCAAATTGGGTTTATAATTGTCCAATTAATTATTAAATGGAATTATAGTGGTGAATCATCAACTTTGCTGAAGAATCATCAATGACTCACTCACTCATCATCTATCCAGCTTTATCCCGTAAACAAGTTGCGGGGGCCTGGAGCCTATCCCAGAGGACTTAGGGCGTGAGGCAGGGTACACCCTGAATGAGGTGCCAATCCATCACTAGGCACACACACACACACACACACACATACACCACTTTATACACTCATTTACACACTATGAGCAATTTGGGAACTCCAGTTATCCTAATCTGCATGTATTTGGACTGTGGGAGGAAACTGGAGAACCCGGAGGAAACCCACCAAGCACGGGCTGAAGAAACGTGATTGGAAAAAAATTTACTGTACAAATCAAGCTGACGACCTGAATAACCAGATTATCACATATATAGAGTTTTAATTCCCTGATGACTCTAATGCTTCTTGTTCCGCAAGCAGAACTTAGGTTTCTGGTTGCTTAATCAAGGTTAAAGGTGGTGCAACGTAATTTTTTTTTTTTTTTTTTTTTTTTTGGCCAAGCAGCATCTGATCATTCTTAACAATGTATTCATATCCAGTTACACTCATAAGCAAAGCGACTGCAGGGGCAAGGGGCAAGGCTGCCACAGGGCCCCCACTGAGAGGGGCCCCCTGGTGGATCACTGCACTAATGCTGAAAAGCTTAATCACTGACGACTGTCACTCTCACTTTCTTGCATTTGTATTAGCAAATTCTATTCAAACCAGTGGACAAATAAATTCAGCTGCAGTCAAGGGCAGTAAAAGGAACCTCAGTCATGGGGTAAATTATAAACCAGCACAAAAATGTCCAACATAAACTGTCATGTGCTGAACAAACACATCATAAGCGGAAAAAAAAATGAAAGAGTAACTTTTGGATTTTGGAAACAAAATTTTAAATACTACTCAGACTAGCACCATGCATCATGAGATTAATGGCTGGTCATTAAACCTCACTTTGATCTTGTTTTCTGTGTGTGTGTGTGTGTGTGTGTGTGTGTGTGTGTGTGTGTGTGTGTGTGTGTGTTTAATCTAGCTCATAGTTAGGCTACAAAATGGAAAGAAATTACAAATAAGGTTTAGCAGTGCCCTTAAAGTTTTAAACCGGACCCTGATACAGTATGTACAAAGTTTGTTAACCTGTTGAGATTACTCTTTGGACATGCACATGGAGTAACAGTAAACATGAGCAGGTTGAGCAGGGACAGCAGTTGTTGGGTGAAACATGATTACTTTTTTAATATTTAATTTAATTTAATTCTTGAATTAAAGAATCTTAATTCCATGGTTTCTGCATCTCAGCCCTTGTCTGTGTCACTGTCTGTGGTGCTGTAGACGTCCTTATAATTTGAATATTTGTTGTTGACCAATGTGTAGTGAAGAGATCTTTATGTTATTCTGTGTAAGAAATATGTGATGTTACTGTACCTGGTCAGTGCCCCCCGGCCTGTTCAGCACCATGCTGTCAATCAGATCTCACTGTCAGCCCATGACGCTGTCCTCAGGGCTAAAATATTTGAACATGACTGGATTCCTGTTTATCATCTCGTCACCATTTGTTTGTCTTCAGTACATACGTGTTTGGCTTTTTTGAGTGTTTTATTACACATTCTGTTATGAATGGCATAGGATAGGATTTATAAACTATTTTACAGTGGCCAATTATAAAATGACTTGATGATAAGGAAACTTGAAACTTTTGAGAATGCTCCGCTCCCTCTGTGTGGACAATCTAGCTTCACCTCTAGCATGTAGCATGACCTTTTATTTGAACATTAGAATGAGATTCAGATTTTTCCTCACCCACTCAAATTGCTTTATCCTGTACCCAGGGTCGCAAGGGGCCTGGAGCTTATCCCAGGAGGGCACAAGGCGGGGTGCCAATCCATTGCAAGGCACTCACATACACACACACTCATTCACACACTACAGACAGTTTGGGAACCCCAATTATCCGAACCTGATGGGAGGAAACCCACCAAGCACGGGAAGACCATGAAAACTCCATGCATACAGACCCAGATGCGGGAATCGAACCCGAACCCAGGAGGTATACGCCATCTTCCTCCAAGTTATTGCATGACTCGAAGCACCAATACTGCTGCTGCTGCCGCGTGGAGGACATGTCTACCTGACCAACACCAATCTCTCTCATTATTGCCATGTTGGCGCCTCCGTTCGTGTTCCGTTCCTCTCACACAGTGACTCTTTGTGCTTCAGGCCTGTGCAGGTGACAATCTGTGTTAGCATCATTGCCACCATGCTGCTTTTTTTTCTTTCAAAAGAGCATGTGTGTGTCTGAGAAAAAGATTTACAACTTACAGTCAGAAAATCTAGAATAAAAATTTGAGTAAAGGCTAAAGCGCCACTTTTTTAAACTATGGAAGGAAAGCTGGTGTAACAGCATTCCCTCTAAAGAGCTCAACCCTGGTGCCCTGACGCTCAACCGAAGATCTCAGGAAGGGCAACTCAATGCTGACATTATTAACTCAGAGGCCCGATGATAATGTCAATGTAAATGCAGCTAACTGATCGCTCCTGTGCAGTCGTTCTGCAATGAGGTAAAAAAAAAAAAAAAAAAGAACCGATAGAGTGATCGCCCTGGGGAGGAAGAGAGGTTTCTGAGAATAAGAAACTGATCTGAATAAGGAAACAGGAGGAGATGAAATTCAAGAACGATTGCCTTGCCATATTTCCTCACTGTCAGGTCTTATTACTTGTAAGCATATCTAACAATTTTTTCAGGTTATGAAAAATAAATTCAGGTTGGCAAGCTTGTCATCTCATGTCACCATTTAATGATTCTTGTAATATATTCTGCAGCAAGAGGAGCTGCGTCCTTACAAAGGTAATGTTACAGTGTTTAACTATGTCAGTCCTTTATTATCTTGTAGCCTGTAATGATTTGATCAATATAAGCTAAACCCCCTCTCAAACCTCACATGCAACCGGAGATCTTGTAAAGGCTTACAGATGAAGCGTTTTTAAGACAAATGGAATAAATCCCTTCTACGAAAAATGCCGTTCAGATATGGCAGAGGTGGTTCAGTGTGTTAAGGCTCAGAGTTACTGATCGGATTGCTACTGTTATATTGAGCAATGCTCTTAACATGCTCCTGTCTTCTCCAGGGGTGCCATATACGTAATGGCTGACCCTATGCTCTGACCCCAGCCTACTAACAGGAAGCTCGGATATGTGTCTATGAATAAAGGCTGAACTGAATTGAACTTGGTTTGGTAAAATGTTCGCTCAATCCTAACATGTAGTACATCAAAACTAAAGAGGCCCGAATTCAGCTTTACACAGACTGTATCGTTTCTTGCGTTTATTTTACTTTTTTAACTATTGTGTGTGCCCAAGAGGTCATGTCTAACAAATACCTACATGAATTTAAACTTTCATTTACTCCATCAGATTTTCAGTGGCTCAAAAGTTGAAAATTATTATAAAAATAATGTCATGACTTTTATGTGCCTTTGACTGGGCAATTGTTTAATCAGGAGTTAACTGGGAGTGCTCTGTGCAGGACACTTGTCTTCATGGAGCTCACTTTGTGCAGACACACACACAGTAGATGGTGGAACAGGTTTGGGCTCGTTAATTCCAGTAAAAAGAAATCGTAGTGCTACAGCATACACAGGCATCCTAGACAGACTAGTGTGTGTTGCCAGATTTCTATGAGAGTGGGACAATCATGTGTCTGCGTACTTTTGCGCATATAGTGTAAACCTGAACTAATGCAGTTAATTGTTTTTTTTTTTAACTACAGCACCTTTAGTGACATGTTAATATGTGACACATAAGGAATAAAATATTAATTCCGTTAGCAACATGTTTGGAGGAAAAAAATAGATTCCAAGATGTCGATTTGTGCATTAAATTTATTTACTGCAATAAAGGAGTTGAAGAAAGTGTAAGGGAGAGTTATGGAAAAACATATTCCTTCAGTCAGAAAGAATACTGGTACTTCTTAAAATGACTGTCTTTACTGTAGGTGGCACAATGACACAGCATGGAGGGTCACCTGCTCGATCCCGGGATCGGGTCAGTGTTTCTACTGTGTTACTTTGTTTTCACTCTTTTTGAGTTTCCTCTGGGTTATCCCATTTTTTCTCATTTTGAAAAAAAAAAAAAAACAGTACCTTTCATTGCATTACAACAATACATTAGGTGAACTGGATGCAACTAATCACTCCTACTGTAGGTATGATAGTACCTGTCATATACACGTACTGTACATGGTAGACCGGTGTCTATTCAGGGTGTATTCTCGCTTCATGCTCGGTGTTCCCAGGATAGGCAGCCCTAGATTAATGTATAAAAAATAGAAAAACATTTATCCAGAAGTAATAAAAGCTGAACAGGAAAAAAAAAAAAAAATGCAGCGTGCCATGCTCAGTGCAACATTTAGGGGAACATTTTATCTGCAAAATCCTTGGGCTTGATCATTTTTCCAAGAGATGGGCGTGGATAGGATTAAGAAATAACCATGGAAACATTTAACCATGGCTCAGTTGTTGAAGATGGTGGCTTACTCTCATCCCGTAATGTAGAAAAAACATTTTATATTAAATATACTGTAGACATCCATGATTATCTATGGTTTCCAGTGCCACAGTTATATTACACTCCTCATTTCCACGCACACACATTTAGGCTCGAGCTCTCACCATGCACCGGCTCCAGTCTTGGGCAAACACACTGACGTAAGAAGTTAATGTGTCTGTTTATAACTGAGTGGTGACAGAGTCTTGAAAGAAACAGTCCAGGATGAAATATGCCACCCCTTGGAGTCTTAGTGAGAAAAGATTGATGAAGGGAGATGGAAACCTTAAATGCACCCTCTGAAAAATAAATCGGTTACACGCAAACATTTTCTGTAATCTTCCAGTTATTTTACAAGCCGCGGTTAATGCCACAAGCCTAGCAAAGCATACTAAGTGGATAGGTTCTGTTTAATGTTGTGAAGTATGAATGCTAATGCGGTTATGATGCTAAAGCTCAATTGTTCATGGGGAGTGAGCTATGGAAGGAAACGTACACAGAAAGCCTGTGATGGATTAATCGTAGCTTATTGGCTAAGCGATGTCCCACTGGGAACGCCTCGTGACTAAATACATTACTAGAAATGAGAAGGCTTGGTATTTATGTCCAAAGTGTATTGTGTTTAAGCATTTGAGCAGACTGCAGACAAACAAGAGCGATGGGTGTAGTTGGGAGGTGACTGTGGGAGCATTCGGCCTTCTCGGTTTTTGGGTGATTAAATTACACCTCCTTGCGTTTGCAGAGCCTCCTTACTCTATCTTGACAGCATGTCTGAGGACTCTGTCTCCAGCTCCTGTCTCCTCTCTTCCTGTCCCCCTCCATCTAAAACATCTGTTTCCCGTTAGCATGCTAACCATACCAAAGGAGGGCCAACGAATCAGAAAGTGAAAACAACATTTTTTTTTTTTTTTTTTAAGACGGATGGACACCGCGGTCTCTTCTTTTTTGTGGATAAACTGACATCCTAGAGTCATATGCGAAGAGATGCTTTGTTTCGCCCACATGTCTGGTCCTCCTGCACTGAAAGAGAGAACACGACTGAATATTCCCTTCTTTTCTCTTTGGTCTAAGGATGTTTCACAAGTTCTTTTGGGATCAAGTGGTGATGCATCTCGATTAGATGGGTCGGAATGAGTTCCTGATGGCAGCAATTGCCGAGAAATCTGCTTGTCACATCCGGTGTAGTTAAACATGAATACCTTTATTTTAACAGCTTGATAGTAAAGGCAGTATTTTTATTATTATTATAAATTTTTTATATACGTTTCATATGTGTTGGAATACAATGCTGAGAGCATGCATTCATGAAACTTTCAGAAAATCTTTTAGTCGAGTCTATCAACACAGCCTCCTCTGGAGTTCTGCAAGACTTCTGGAACCATTTCGTTTCAACACTCTTACTTCAGTCCCGAACATGTGCTGAATATATTTTCTTTTTAAACATGGAACGACGGTGCCACCGCCCAATGCCCCTGCACCCCATCGTCTGACACATGACCGTCTTACACTTATCAAGTCATCTGATCATCCTGGACTGTAATCCCCACCTAAGGATCGCCTGTTATTGCAATGAAAGTTTTGTGGAAATTCAATTTCGCTCTTTTATTCCATGGTGTTCTCTTGCCATGCTTTTGCCCTGACCACTGTTTAGAGCTTAATCCACAACTTGAGCAAAGATCTACAGATTACATACAGTGAGAATTTGGTCCCAGTGGACAACCAAATGGGAAAATGGAAATAGAAGCAGTGTGTGTGTGTGTGTGTGTGTGTGTGTGTGTGGTTTACAGTGCTAGGGAAATGATAGCAGGCGTCTTGCTTTATCATTATCTAAACTGGTCAAATGTGCAGATGGTTTTAGTTAGAGCACTCTTATGGCCATAGAAAAAGCAGACTAGTTGACTGTTAAGACCAAACAAAGCACTGGCACCAGGGATTTTGTTAAATTAGCTTTAAGTATTTACCTCAAAAAAAGAAATGGAGATGATCCTCTCTGCAGGGTCGAGTGCTAACCAATATGGTCTGAATTAAACTAACCCAATCATATGTGTTCCATTTGTATAGAGATACAGAGTAAAGACCGCTGCACTCGTCTTATCTCTATATTTATCAGCTCCCTGTGTTGCGCCTGTTGGGTTACCAGAATCTATTGACAGGTTTAAGCGAAGTAAAATACACACTGGCTCATGTATAGGTCTATGTTAGCATAACCCGTGGCTGCTAGAGGCAGGTGGTCAGATAATCGCTGCGCATTTAACATGCCATGAGCTGATATCATGGAAGGACTAAATCTAACATTTCGAAAAGTTCTCAAAACATTCTAAATGAACTTGTTTTCATTGACTGTAACAGACCAAATGCCTGACCAGAAAATGCCCTTCTAGATTATGCAGAACGACTGATAAGAGCGCGGCAATGCGATATCTGACTTGTGGAAGTCAGAGCATAAACACATTTCTTGCTGAGATTAAAATAAAAAAGGAGACCTGATTGAAACCAAACAGTGTATGACTAAAGTTTTGGAAGAACTGTAATTTATTGTAATTCTATTTGACACTTACAAATCAACATTCAAGAGAGGTAGATTTATAATCCTAGTGATGTTCCAGAGCAAATAAATGTCAATCAATGGTTCTCCACTGTAAGACTTTAATCAACATCCTTCCAAATCATCCATCCATCCATAACCTAGACAGTACCATGAATCCTGTGTAGGGTCACGGGGACTATGCCAAGCAGCGTAGGGCAGGGCACGAGGCAGGGTACATCCTGGATGGGGTGCCAACACGGCATAAGCACACACATTCAGCCTACACGGCATGTCTTTGGACTGCACCCAGAGGAAATACATGCTGAACACTGCCAAATCACGTAATCAGAAACTTAATCAATGCAACCTGAAAGCTAAATTCTCTCACCTGATCCCGAGCACGTTCTGGAAAGTAACAATTACATTAGTTAACTGTAAAAATAAAAACAAAAACATGACGTCATCCGATGAGGATCATTATACTTTATTAATTCTGTTTTACTTTCTTTCAGCATGACAGAATTATGTTAGGAATTTTGTTACTTTGTCAAACGAACCCTGTCTTTATCAAAACGTTGTTATGACACTGAGTTATGGAAATGAAATACGAAGGGTTGCTGTCACAGTTACACCGTTATCTGTCAGCCGTTAAACCATTAGCAGGGTCTTTTTAGGGTGCCGAGTGACGTATGCTAAACTGTGACGCAGACATAATGACAGTCCATCACTATGCTCTTTATAAGATTACATGCTTCAACTAGCCCCTGTGGAACGTTTAAAATGAAAAACTACTAATCAAAGCAGAAAGCTCTCAATGAATCAGATGGAAAAACTGGTTGTGTGACCTTCACCATGGCTGCAATGTTGCTATAGGGTTACCAAAGTCAAATTTAAGCGGGGCAAAAGAACATTCTTTCTCACATGTTCCAGTAAAGTCTAATTTTCTTTTCCTGCTGTTTCCAGTAATGTGAACTATTTAAGTTTCAATTGTTACACTGCACCCTGGGTTACGCACACTCAATTTATGTTTGGATATACAGTAAAGTACATGTTCCATTTGTATAGCGTCTGTGTGATCTTTACGCTTGTTGTACACACACTGTTACTCATTTATTCTCTATACTGTACCACTTATCCTGTACAGGGTCATGGGAGGCCTGGAGCCCATCCCACCCACAAAGCAGGGTACACATGGGACAGAGTGCCAGTCCATCGCAGGGCGCAAGCACAGGAAATTTGGAAACACCAATCCGCATGTCCGTGGAAGAAGCCAGAGTACCTTGAGGAAACCTACCAAGCACAGGGAGAACATGCCAACTCCATGAACACACACCTGAGCTGGGACTCGAATGCTTGACCCAGAAGGTGCGAGGTTACAATGCTAATGGAACTACTGCCTCACACATACTGTACACAAAAGAAAAAAAGACTAATAGGAAGAAGAAAGGAGAAAGGTTACGAGCAAAAGGTTTTAAATGTTTAAAGTTGAATTTAAAATGAAAGGAGGTAGAAGAAGTCATGATGATGATGATGATGGTCCAAGAGGATGGTATCCAAAGTTTTTAAAAATGTTGTCCTCCAACTGCTGTTAGTCTGGTCTAGACAGGCATTGGTGGACCTTATAGTTCAAGACGGAGTTTTACAAGCTCAAAAAGAAAATATAGCAATGCCATGTAGGGTAGAGCACTTTGTACAATGTGTCATTTTAACAAGTCTATCACTTCAGTTGACAACTTTATTTTGTCACCATGGAAAGATCCAATGAGCAACAGATTGTACGTACTGTAGATTGCACCTCATCTGTTCATCTACTCTGTGTTTTGTCATAAATGTGTTGCTTAACATGAAGTACAGTAGGAAAAACGTGGTGTTCTACATTTACATGTTTTACTGAAAATGAACAACCTGTTAACGTGTTATTGCTGGTTATCTTCTAATGCAAAAAATTTACAATCATGTTTTGCGCAACACGGTTGCTTATTTGAAACAAGTGTGGCACCTTTTAGATACCAATGGTATTGGAAACTACTGACTGATAATGACTTTATGTGCAAACTCATTTCGGGATGTGGCGGCCCATCTGTTAATACGTGAACTGTATCCAAGAAAACGGCAGGTTTTAAACTTAAAGAACTGCCGAGGGGAAAACAATAGCCAACGTTTTGTTTAGTCTACGCCATATGAAAGCTCACCCTCGTGTTTCACCGTGAAACAGAACTCCGGCACGGAGAGAAATTTTAAAACTCAGCATTCCGAACAGCTTATTGCACTTTTCAACCTGTTCCAAGACAGATGTGGAGCGGGGGAAGGGGTGGGTGGGTGAGGGGGTTAACGTCAGAAAACTGACGGGAAGAATGACACTGAATCCATGAATCAAAACGAGTTGGATTCGTTACAAGCAGTCTTCCGTTTTCGTAATCGTTCCTGCCTTGAATAAATAATTAAACACATGTTCTTCACCACTCTTCTTTTGGGGCAATTTCGATTTCTCGCATCGGCTTCTTACTGGATTTATTTAGGATAAATAAGAGGAAACGAAAACAATAAGGTGCTAACATGTTAACAATGTTTTTTGGGGGTTTTCTCGTAATTTGAGGCTGAAAGGATACCTTTTTACAGAATCACAGAGAAAATTGCACAACAACAACAACAACAACAAAATATATACTGTAGAATTTTTTTTTGTTGTGTTTTCCTGAGAAAATCATGAGGATTCTGTTTTGCCTTATTAAACACACACATACTTGATTACAGTTTAAACACACATTATGCCACAGTAAATAGTGAATCACATTTAAACGGTGATTCTTTATTGCAGAACTGAGTCAGCTGTCACATGGATGAACAGAATGTCTCTAGACAGCCTCAACAAACACTGGGAAAAATGACCAATCACTGCTTTCCTGAACCATTTACCTTTTTTTTTTTTTTTTTTTTTTAAAGTAGGTAGCTTCAGTGGAAAAATACAGACTTGGCCGAATTTTGCTCACGCTCACTACTACTGATTACCTCAGTTTATGGCAAGCCGCGTTACCGAGGAAGATAAACAGGGAATCCTCTTGTCTGGGGAGAAAAATTTCCATTTGTACTCTGTCAGTAAGACGTCCAGGTTCATGAAGGGGAATAGTGGGTGAGATGACAGGAGGTTACCTTAATTGTGTATGACAGCTTTCTGCCTTAGGTGGGATACATCCATAAAATGTACAACACATGTCCCTGCTCTCTTATAACTCACCCCGACCTCCCATGGAAAAACAAGCACTTTCTAACTCTCGCCTAAAGCAGGTAAAAGCGTATGTGTGTGTGTGTGTGCGCGCGCGCGTGTGTGTCAGAGTGTGCCTGAAGTAACAGGCACGAGGGAAATCTCTTGTAAATGGTTAAAAGAAGTAAACATTTGACGTCAGGCTTTTTTTTCCTCCTCCAAGGTGGCGCCTTTGCTGCCACCTAACGTTTCCACTCCAGACAGGAGTTAACTCTTCTGAAATCTGCAAATCTTGCTGAGGCAAAAGGCTTTCTTTGTTCTGTTTCGTAAACGGCAGCGTGTCGCCTGTAAGGTGTTGGCCAGTGAGGCTGACGTCATCCATGTTTTTCCACCTTAGACACAGGGACGGAACAAGCATGGCACCGTCACTCTGGTGCCCAACATGCCACACCCGCTACGCCCAGAGATTTCCAGGTGACTGTGTTTACGTAGCAATGGCTGGCTGACACAGCACACTGAGCTAATAGAGCATTGCAGCAGACGCACAGAGACCGTGCTCCTGCAGTCTGACTCAGCTAAGAAAATGTCACTGTCCATCATGGCGCCAGGCTACACCCACTGTACGTGACTACTTGCACACATTGCAATTAAAAGAAAAGAACATTTGCAAACTTATCAGATGTGTAACATCTGCAATGACAGACTTTGCAATGTCCCACTCTTGTGCCACACTAAAGTCCTGAAAGATCTGTTAGGGAGCGCTGGGTTGTCACACTACAGTAGTAAGACCTTTGTGCTCGACTAGCGGAAGTACAGTATGTGTCATTGATGGGAAAAGAGTTTGTAGAAATAGTTAAAAGGTTAAAGCTACAAATAATCAGCTTTAATGTAATCAGTGATATTATTATTATTATTATTATTATTTCAGGTTGAAGCCCACGTACATGTCTGTCTGCAACAAAGATGAACTGCTTAATTTTTAAAATTGACAAAATTTTGTTTGGTGTGACAACATTATATGGTATTGGTCTCTACTGGATTGGTGGCTAAATTACATGTGCAATATCTGTATATTGAATTATGTTCAGTGTGCACCTAGGGATTTACTGTTTTACTGATTTTTTTTTTCCTTGTCTAATTTATTACTCTTTTCCTTTCCTTCCGGAAAACAACTGTAAGCAACTGTAACCAATATAAGAATAAGTAGTTTCGCTCTGGGTTTAATATAGTTCTTTGAATTTAGAATAAATATTAGGAAATTCTACAAAATGTACCTAGTTCTACTATCGTTTTATCTTATTACAATCAATGGGAAAGTTTATGTTTACGCCTTGTTTACGCTTAGTTGTACTTCTTTCGTCGTCAGCCAAATACAATTTAAAATATTATGGCTCATGAATAAATTAAATTTTAGTGAGCTTCTTAGTAGATACTTGCTATTTTACAGTGCAGTTATTATTATTATTTTTATTATTATTATTATTATTATTATTAAAAAAAAAAAAAATATATATATATATATATATTTTTTTTTTTTTTGTTCTATAACAATACAATGGTTTTGTGTTACAGCAAATTAAACAATATTTAGGAAAACTATAAAAAAAAATAAAGATCTTCCAATTAAAAAGAAAAATATTAACAGTGTAAATTGTTTTCATTTTGAATATCTAACTTAGCATAATGCCAAGATATTTTATCATTCAAATATACAGTACTTGTCTTTAGCATACATGCAGTAGCATTAGCCTGAAAGAGGCAGTCTTTATAACCTTCACTGTACTCAGCTTCACGTGCTGCTCAGGCCTCGCACCTCTGATCACATCTCTATAAAACTGTCAGTGTTGGGAGCGACCTGTGGACTTACAGAGTGCTAATCCCTATTAAAAGCCATACCACTACTGTGTTTCACTGTACACAGGCTTGCTTTCTGCCAGAGCTAAAACCATGTGAACGAGGTCAACACCTTAATTCAGCAGGCTGCTCAGAACCTTGTGCGTATTCACGACTGTGTTTCCGTGCTTTTAAGTATAACGTGAAGGTAGGACAGGGGTTTACAGTGGCCTGGAGCATTTTTTATTGGCCCCCAAAATGATGTCAAGCTCAGTTGTGTTTAGCAGGTAGGTCAAGTGTGATGTGAAAATGTACAGTACAGGCTACAATATTCTGGATGATGTTGACTGTTCGACGATAAAATCTTCAGACTTGCTTCATAATTGATCGATTGCAGGATGGAATGAGGTCATTTTCGTATGGGGAAAAAAAACATCAGTGTAATGTTACAAGTCATGCATATTCCATTTCAGAAGTATTGGAATGGCAAGATAAAAATAAACCAAACAAAAATTAAACTAAACTTAAATTAGAATTAAAACCAAGCTAAACATTTGAGGTCTGCACAGTGGCGTAGTATTTGGTACTGTAGCCTTGCCTCGAGTCCATGTGCATGGAGTTTGCATCTTCTCCTCGTGTTTGACAGGTTTCCTCCGAGTACTCCAGTTTCCTCCCACAGTCCAAAGACATGTGGATTATGCTAATTGGTATTTTCAAATTCCCTGTAGTGGGTTTGTGCATGTGTGTGTGTTCTCTGCAATGGATTGGCACCCCATCCAAGGTGTATTCCGCCTTGTGCCCTGCGGCCCCTGGGATAGTCTCTAGGCCCTCTGGACAGGAGAGAATGATGGAATAAACACTTGAGACTTTTGGATTTTATTCTTTTAAAAAATTATTATGAGATAAACCTTTCATTACATTTTATTTAATTTAGTGCTGGCAATCATCAGAATTTTTTTAATCTAGTTAATCCCAGCGATAGTCTGTGATTAATCATGATTCATCACAATTTTAAAATACTCAGATTTACTTGTATTATAAATGTGCAATATTGATCTCCACCACATGCAGTGGCTGGGGAGTATGGGATGTGGAAACCCAGTGCCAGGGGGGTTTGAACCCAGATTTTCAGACCTGAAAACAGCCTAGAGCCTTAGTCACCTGAGCCACCACTCCCCCATTTTACGTTAAATGTATTCTTGTAAAAATAATTCCCCTTCAAGGTAGCTCAAGCACACAACTTTAGTGTTATCCAAGTTCCATCTAGACACTTTTTACAATGAAACTTGCCGTTGCAGTTTCCTCCATCATCTTGTTATTCGCGTTAAACTTGATATTATTATGGGTAACTGTGCTGCAGTTATGGGAAGCCATTAGAATCAAACTTGATCATATGATTAATTTTTATTAAAAAATAGTAACGTGTTAAAATTTGTAGATTAATCACGTGCATTACCACGTTGATATTGACAGTTCTAATTGAATGATTTACTACATGATTCTGGAATATGCGTCACTGTAGCTTAGACTACTCCAAGTTGTTGAGTTTGAAATCAAACTAAGATGATGTTTTCTTTGGCTTTTACTGGTTGAAAGACAGAAATGACAAATTCCAACCCCAAGCTGAGCGCAGCATTACTATTGCGATTACGTTACATACAGTAGAAAATAGCAATGGCAGGCCTATATTTGGTTAAAACTGCAAAGGTGTCATTGGTGTCATAAAAGCAGAAAATAAATCATACTTTTCACATAGAGAGACTTTGTAGCATGGAACATCTACTGAAGCGTGTTGTTGATACACAAGGTGGGCGAGTACTGCTTAACCTCAGAACTTAGTGCCTACAGAGCTCAGCTCTGTTAATAATCTTAGCCTTTTTCCAACCAAGGACCACATTACGGAAATAGAAAACCAAAACACGAAGGAAGCAGCATATAGCAATGATCACACGTCCGGAAGAAATCCATGGAAATGCTGTTTATTTTGACATTGTTAAATATACCATATCACTTGTCCAACTTATAGGATTAGGTACTTCTGAGGGGCTCCTGAGATGTAATGTAACTGCACTAAACATTAGAAAGATTCCTCACATTGCTTACAAAGCTGGCCAAAAGTATTAGGACAAAAAGGTGTATGTCATCTATTATAGTTCCCCCTGTCCACAAAACAGGTAATGTCACTAATTAGTTCTCACCTATTTGGCTGGAGATTACAGTATCAGTTTAGTTAACAGACATAACAAATATCTCCAGGAAGCAATCGAGCAGGCATGGCCTGATCAAGTGACACCAGTACTGTGGACATCTTTTTGACTCTATGCTCAGGCAGATGCAGCAGGTTTTGAAGAATAAACAACCTCATACTAAATTTTGTTTGTTGTATGGCAAATGAATTGCATCAAATAACATATTCTACTTATTATCTTTATCGTCATTACATTAACTTTATATAACAACATCTCTGACAGTATGTCTGAGTGTAATTAATGCATTCCCTCATTAATGCCTTTACATTAACACAACAGTCATTCATCTCATTTACACCACGACATTTGACAGTTCACCATCCAGTACGCAGTGGCTTGTACAGTTGGCACCTATCCTGAGCCTGGTGAGATGACATGTTCTTGACAGTTTTATTTATCATGCAATAGTTTTACATTTCCAAACCAATTAATCTCATTTAAAACCGAAGAACTGCAGTTTGTAAGTGATTTATTGATTTATTCCTAGAGGAGATTCTTGATGCAGGTTCTACACACCAGGAGTACTTAAGATCTTGTTTTTCAATACAGTAAGATATTTGCAAAACCTCGGAAGAATAGACCTCCCAGCACATGCCTCCAAGGTAGGACGTGGGGGTCTCATTTCCAAAAGTGCCAAGCCCTCACACACAACTAACCGAGCGTCTGCATGTCAAACAGCCATCTGCATGTTTACATTCTGCATGAGATCTCACCACATGTATTCAGCGCTCTCCATTACCACCTAATGCGTTCATGAATTATGCAGATATAGAACATGGAAAGAGTTTCCGTCTGCTCATTATGCTTATGAGAAAGAGTTCCATGTGTGCCTTTGGAGTGGAGTTTATTTAAAATCCATTGGGGTGCATTGCTTCTGCATGTGCTTTTAAATGATGTGCAAGGATTTCCATTTTATGGAAAAAGAACGGATCACCTTTACATCTCCTCACCCATTTGTAAGTCGTGTCTAGTGATTTGGTGCTCTAAGCCAAGTCAGTATTTTCTAGAATATCATTGCACGCATTAATTGCACACTGCCAACTAAAACTGCCAACAGGTCCACAGCACCCTCTCAGGTAGAATGGCGAACTGAAGCAACTATGTACTAATACTGAAAATATAAAAAAATAATGAAATATTTTGTGCATGTTACAATATTTATTTATTCATACGTACATACAGTACCCCAAGAACACCATGTAGTAAACATTTTAAACTTGCTGTTCCAGGGACATTTTAAATGTGGATTGTAAACATATGTGTTTTGTATATGCATACGTATAAAATGCATTGAATGTGTGTACCATTATACCCGTTATATATACAATCTGGTCCATAAATTTTGGAACTAACATACGTTTTTGGCATTTGGCCTCTGAACACTAACACATTGAATTTAAAATGAAACACTCAAGATGTGAGCTAGGTCTAGACTTTCAGCTGTAATTTCATGGTTGTGACAACCAAGAGTGTGGCATTAACCATTTGGGAATTCCAGCCATGCCCATACACACACATTTTGAGGAGGCATAAATAATGGAACAAACTAACAAAATTACAAATGTAACCATTGCCTTTAATACTTAGATAAAAACCCATAGATGTTTTATATACAAAAAATAGATTATATAGTTTTATATATTTATTACTATGCTCTTGCGCCTCAAGTGTATGGGTTCAATCCCCACCTTGGGTCTACGTATGTGCATGTTCTCCCCGTGCTTAGTGGGTTTCCTCCAGTGTGTGTGTGCTCTGTGATGGATTGGAACCCTGTCCAGGGTGTACCCCGCCTTGGGCGCAAAATCTCGTAGGATAGGCTCCAAGCCCCCCGCGACCCTGTAACAGGATATGTGATACAGAAGAAGAATAAATTAATGCATCTGTCTGTTTGTGTGTGCGGGTAAATGCACAAATTTAAAGCTACACGTCAGTTATTATATCATGAGTCAACATTTTTCGGCTTAATTCCGATAACATTTTAAACAAAATTTTAATCTTAAATAAACAACCTGTAAATAATTAATAAAAAATAAATATTGTTAAGAAATGTTTATTATTGTAAAGAATGTAAATGTTAATTTTTTTAATGAATACATATTTGACCTTTGTGTCTTAAAATAACAATCAACATGGAGAACATGCAAACACAGGGACGGGAATCGAGCCTGGCTGGGAATCGAACCCGGACCCTCGAGGTGCAAGGCGACAGTGCTAACCACTACACCACCGTGCCACCTATTGACTGTTGTTTTGCCGCCTGTTGATTGTGATCCAGAGCTATCATGCCCAAAGCATACTCATCAGTTTGATCTCTATGGGAGTTGCAGATTGAATGTGCCCAGTTGCAACAGTTATGGCAATAATGACAAGTGTCTCATCTAGGTAAAAAAGTGAATTTTTATATAAGATCATTCAAACCTTTAATTGTCATCCAGATGAATCTTGGCCAATTTAGATTTCACATGAAAATAGACAAACCTAAAAAGGTGTATTATTCTAAAATGCAAAATTATTAAGATATGATATGAATAATTAGCATGTTATGATGTGAATAATTAGCATTTTAAATGATTATTGTTTAAAGCAATCAAATGGCCATTTTTGGGGGCATATATAAAATATATTTCTCCAAAACAGCCAAAGTTAGCAACTTGAAATTTTAGGGAAGCAAGATTGGTCACTTCCATGTTGTAAACTTCAGGAGCAGCTTCTATTATATGTGTTCAGAAGTAGCTTCTATTTGTATTATATGTATATCATTAAAAAACATTATCAGCACCAATACTGTGTTTTGGCTGAGTGCGAGTTCTTTACTGTACATTGGTTACATACTATAGTTAATAGATTGCTGACTACAACAGTGGACGTTGCCAGATTCTTGTATTGAAATGCATTGTTCCACAATGCTCCTCGGGTACAATTCAGTCAAATTGTCCCTGATAAGCCAGTCTGAAATCTGGTACAGTTTTGTTCTGACCTGCGCCAGGAACGCCCGTGCTGAATTCATTAGCAACGCTACTGCCACCAAGACGGGCCTCGTAACAACATGCTGAGTCCCGTAGGACAAATTAGTGGATAGATTTGTCCATTTAGACAATAAAGGGTGTGACATAAAAAAATGCACCCCATTCAGGCTGCAGATTGTTCCAATTTTGTCATTAGTTTTAGCACTGGCTTGAGAGTTCTGTTTGCTCCAAAAATGAACTCAGTACTCCCCTTTGAAATGTACACACACCCGGTTCTTGTTCCTTTCTGGGCTAAAGAGAAGTTGTCTGCCTTATTTGAGCTCATATCAGATTGCAGAGTGGCAGAGAAATAGTGTTTAGCAATAAATCACCTGAAACGGCCTTGTTAAGGCCTTATTTTAAGAGCTCGAAGGGATAGCTACTAATAAACGCTGCCCGCATTCTGCCCGCTAGCCAGAAGGATGAGAGGGGACTGCTGCAGTGCCAATATCTCTGCTGTGGCAGTTTTAATAAAAGATATTATTGTAAACTCAGTATGGTCCTGGAACCCACAGTGGCATAACATTAAGGTGTGGTGGATGGCTCTCTAGGAGCATGTTAGCGTGATGGTTTACCTATATGTAATGTATTCATCATGCACGCAGGTTTACCACACGACTACATTCCTAAGAGATAGATTGGTCTCTCACTTTTTCACTCGCACACAGACACATTTGTACACACTGTAGAGTCAAATTGACTGTTTTTTTTTTTTTTTTTTTTGGAGAGGTGGGTAGAGGTTGTGTAAATATACAGAGAAAGAGCTAGCTGCAATGAACACTAATAGCTTGTGTCACTCTCCTCATAAAGAGGCAGTTCTTCAATTCATCTAGAACTGTTATTGCGCAGTGATGGGAACTTGTGAAAATGTTATCGTAATGCAGGAGTGGATTAGGTGTCATATTGGATGGGTGGGTGTTCACCAGCACTGGCGCTCAATGAGACATTAGGAGGTGAAATATGAACTAAAATTTGATCAGAATTATGGAAAGCCTTCTCTCTCTCTCTCTCTCTCTCTTTCTCTCTCTCCGTTGCCCCCCTCAGTTTATGGCTGCAAGCCAAACAGTGGAGGTAAAGGCTCAGAAATCTCTCTCCATCCCACCATCTCGTCCTGACCACTCCTGGGCAATAAGAAAAAAAAATAAAAATAAAAAAAAAAAAGCTGCCAGACTATCAGACTCCAGCAGCATAAGACCACTACTGAATGAAAGAAGCCTTCTTTTCCAACACGACTAAGGTAATGAGAGGGACTATGACCACCCCGAACCACTGCTGCTACCCTCCCTTTGGAAACACATAAACACGTTTCCAGTGGACACACATAGGTGCATATGCATAGCTGTGAATGTATAGGACATACCTGTCAAATATATCGGATTAGCAGTGTGGATAAACATCCCTGACAAGAACAAAAGGGTATCTTTCACTGTACGGCCTCTAAAACCTTGGAAACAGAGCTAAAACTAACTCTCTGTTGAAATTCGACCACACCATATATGTATGAGTGGAAGTCATGTCAAGTGAACTTTATTTGTCATCAATCGTTGGGCATGGAAATAAATATATTCTTTTTGTGTGTCTGTCCCACATGAGGGTAACATTAGGCGAAGGAAGGAAGGAAGGAAACAAGGTAATTTTGTTTCTATTCCAAATTGATAAACTCATTGAGAACAAATCTCTCCCAATAGGCTTTACTCTGAACTTTTATACGCTGCAACATCTGACTTAGAAAGGAGCATTGATTCGTCTGCCATTTTATACAGTACATAGTGAAGCATCTAACTAGCCACAGATGAGACTAAATTATTGGAGCCAATCATAATAGCAGAATATTCAACAGCAGATAACAACTTCAAAGTAAAAAAAAAACTCTTTCTTCTGGTGTATTTCCAGCAAATTAAACATTTTGCAGTGAGCACAATCAATTTGTTGTTAAAAAGGCTCAGTTTGTATGCCAAGTGTATATACTGGTATATTAAGAATGAAAGCATTAAGGATCTTAACCTTGATAACTGAAATTTTGCAAGAAACGTGCCTTGGCATACGAAGCATTTTTTGTCATATGGGCAAACAAACCGAGCTGTTATGTGAGTTATTTTGCAAGATTTAGTGACAACATAATACCATGGGTCCCGTGGATGTTAGCAAGACGGTAGCAAGAAGAAAATGGCGCCACTTTTAGTTTTGTTTTTAAAGCAACCGGTGTCAAGAGGAATCATAAATTAAGGTTACATGAGGTTTAATGTCTATTTATTTCAAATTTACTTATTTACATGTTTTACCTAACTGTTTTGACTATTTTTATATGCAAAAATATGATTTTGGAAATTGGCAATATTTTTGGGTGGCTGGAATGGATGATTTGCATTTACATTATTTCCAAGCAGAAAATAGATTTCACAAAAAAAAAATTTTCACCTTAAGAACTTAAATTCACAGATTAAATTTGTATGACAGATTAAATTTGTATGGCGAGGTTCTGCTGTATTATATACATTTTATATTATTAGGTCTATTATATTATTATTATATATTATAGGTAGGTCTTCTCCTCTATCAGTGCCTAAACTCATTATGGGTTGAATGGCAAATCCACACAGTCATGCATCCACACAGTCATACATCTAATAGAAAGCCTTCCCAGAAGAGTGGAGATTATTATATTTCTAAAGACTACATGTGGAACGGGAAACAACAAGCCCATATCAAGCCCATGAGTGTTACAGTCAGGTGTTTGCAGACCTCCAGTTGTAAAGCTATATACTCCTCATCTGATTGCAAAGGGCAGATACATCAAGACTCCAGAGGACAACCCAGAGGAACGATACGGTTTAAAGAATAATATTATTATTAATATCTATTTATAGTTCATGTATAGTTTAGTATCATTATTACTTTTCAATGTTGTGAAATTTCCATGAAATACTTAGTTCCTGTTATCAGTACAGAAATGCAATGTTTCATGATTCCAAGAAAATTAGCACGTTAGAACAGTGATACTGTATATTACAAATTAATTTATTAATACAGAGTTGATATAGAAAATCAATCAATCCCTTTGTGTCACCCCCCTGTAAAGCTGTGATATAAATTAGATTAACCCACTTTTGGTTAATTACTTGATTAAAGGTTTATTACAGTTTTTTTGGTTTTGTTTAATCAGCTGAAAACTGAAGACACATATCTCTTATCCTACTTTTAATAAATGATAAAATTTGGATGAATTTCATGACTCCAGTGAAATAACCGATCGTGTTCAGATCCTGTTTTTTCATTTCACTTTGCCAGCTTTTAAGCTGAACTATCAGACATGGAAAGCAATAAAGAAAAAAAAACAGCAAAGTCAAAGATTTTATTGGACGGATCGAGCAGCGTTTCTCTGTGCATGAAACCCAATTCCCTTTTTAGGGTAATTAAATATAAACTTGGGTTTCAGAAAGGGATTGCAAATAAGACAGGAGGAAAAGAACATATTAGGTCTTAATTGTTTTGTGTTAAGGTCAGGTAATTGTGATATTTTTTGATCCGCACTATAATCAGTTCAGGGTCTTATTTTGCTTGGCCGGGTGAATGTTGTGTCTTACTTATCATAACTGGCTGTGCACTGGCGGAGTCACGGCACTAGGGTCTTTATTAATCTAGCTCTGGCTATACCTTGCAGGTTTTAACCAATGATAGACAGTCAAAACCGGGCCAATTGAAGTAGGTGGAAAGAAATGAAATTGAACATCAATATGTGAACATAACTTTTTAAATAAACATTTGAACTCGGTTAACTCTCTTGGCAGAATGCTTTCTGGTAACCTGTGTCTACTGGGAAGATTTAATATGAAATGCTCATGAAAGGCTGGACACATTAGTGGTGAGGACTACTGGCATGATGTGACATGAGTAATGTGCTCTGTTTGTTTAAAGCGAGGCAAAGCTGGTATTTTCACAGGTTGTTACTTATTTTAAAGCTCCTTGGTTTTGTCAAAGTCATGTCTGAAACTTTGAGATTTTTTTGTCAGAAGGAGAAATCCCGAGCATACAGTAAGTGCCGATGCCTAGCCACAATTGACCCGCCATTAACCACGGTCAATCTAATTATAAACCTCAAGTAAGGGATCGTTCTCTCTCAAACATGGAAAATGAATGGATACTAATATCTACGGCTCTGCAGGGTAGCTGATCTGTTACTTGATGGACGTGTGTCGGAGCTTGATGGCCTCAGCCCGACTCTATCACTTGCCAATTTAAACAAATTGATCTTTCTTCACACAGCAAGGAATCACCAGCTCCAAGATTGCTACAATCGAAACATCATGTTCTCCAGCCTTTCCCCATGAATGAGACCGTGCTCCACTCATTAGCTAATTGCCTTGCTCTTCTTAGGTTCAGTTACAGGAGAGTGAAACAAGCTGTAGAACTTTCTCTCTGTTTGTAATTAAGTTAAAGCCTATGATCAGTTTTAAGATTTTGGAGTTTTAGTGAATGAAAGAGACACGTGGTCACTTTCTCACCTCTGGATGAATCCAAAATGTAAAGGGCTTAACTGTGGTTTGAGAACTAGCATCAGCGTTCTGATCTTTTTGCTGGGTTTTTTTCCAGGACCATTAGCGTTAATCAAATAATGATTAAAAAAAAAGAAAGGAAAGCTTTAACAGAAATCAAACAAAAAATGTGAAAGAATTTGTAAATTGAAAATCTGTCCATGTGAAGGCTAATGACAAATTTATGCTCAATAAGTAATAATAAAAATGTATAGTTGCTGCAACAGATTTTCTGATCTGAATGTTTCACTCTTATCCAGAGATATTTACATTTATCGAAGAGGTTAAGGGATGGTCAAGGGCAGCTTGGTGGTTCTGGATGTACTTAAACCTTAGACCTTGCCATAAGTAATCCAACCACTAAACCACCGATCTACCTCTGGCCCAGTACCTCCATGCACCACTATCTGGGCTTTAGACTGGCATGAAGGGTGCCTAGCAAGCCCAGTGACTTAGTATTGGACACTGGCTGGTAAGTGAAGCCAAAGGCAACTACTGGGTATTTTACATTAAAATAGCACTTGGCAAAATGAATGATGCCATCACTCTACAAATGAGCCTCTGAACAACAAACTGCAAACCAGCTCTGAAGAATTCATCATCTGCCTGTTAAGAGAATTGATCTGTATCGTTCTTGCTGTTGTTACTGTAATTGTTTTTTTTGCTTTCATGTGGTGATCATAATAAGGAGATTTTATACATATGTCACTTTATATTCACACCATATGCAAAAATAGGATTCCTAGCAACTAAGAGGAAATGGTTTTAGTAGAACGGCTTTTGTTAGGGGAACTACACCTAGTTTCTACAGTTGTTTGGATGAAAAAGTCAGCCCACTAGTCGTGAAGGAATGTTTAATATATTTTTAATGCCCAAATTGTTTAATTTTGCAAGCAGGCCAACTTCAGGTAACACATCCTCTATGATCCATGGCCCTTATAAACCTGAACAGCAGACCAAACACAGTGATCACGGCTTGGCTGCAGTGGAAACCTGCGTAGTATGAAGAGAAACTGGGCATGACTGGAGATCTTGCAGATACTGCAATGTAGTCACTTAAGCTGGTCCAGGTGCTGCTGACTGCAGTGGAAAGGTCTAGCTTTTCACACACACACACACACACACACACACACACACACGCACACACACACACATGCAC
>JAOVVA010000054.1:22269794-22293650 GCA_028565275.1 Leiocassis micropogon
CACACACACACACACACACACACACACACACACACACACACACACACACACACACACACACACACACACACTTTCTGTGTGGGCTAAAGGAGCAGTTTTGCCAAAAATAGTTTACACAAGCTTCCTTTCACCCCACGTGTGGACCATCAGGGAAGACATGTTTGGTGTGTGAAGTGTTATTTAGTTTCTTGCTAACATCCCTCTCAAATAAGACAATGGTGAATAGAGGCTTGCACGCTCTTACGTGCAAATAAAGTATTTCCTATCACAGCAAGCTCATACTGTATCAAACCGGTGCCAACCCAGTGCAACAGATTCATAGTCTTGGGGTGCTTTCACTAAAGACATGGACCAGAGTTGACCCCAAAGTCAGTACAATTGCATAGTGTGTACACCCTGCACTTTGCCCGGGCACAGACTGGCATACCAGGCTCAAGTATAGTTGAAAAGGTGATCTTGAGCACAATATGGTGCACAGGTCAAATCAGGTACGCAAAAGTGGATCACTGTTTGGAATGCGATATCAGCCCCGAGTGGCACTGTGGTAAAGTGCTCTCTCTATCATCCGGATAGTGCGAGTTAGAATCCTGGGTGATACAATATCCTCTCGCAGCCAGGAGTAAAGAGAGGGCTGATTAGCTAAGCTCTCTCAGAGGGGAGGGATGGGAGGCACTTACTGTATCACTTTCACATCAATCACGGCTCTACAGGCAATCACGGGCGTATACAAGCGCACGCAAGTGGAAGGAGAGGCTAGTTCTGTCCTCTCAGTGTGTTACGTTGCTCCCAATGGAGTGTGAGCGAACAGTTCGAAAGGATGCGGTTGGTGGTGTCACATGGTTTGGAGGAATCATGTGCTAGCCTTTGCCCTGATGATGGTGGGAAATTGGCTATGACCAAATTTAGGAGAAAATCTGAGAAAACTAAAAGAATGTTGTGTCATCTGCATATGCATCACATAGCGCAATCTGATCTCATTCCTTAAACCCTGCAGGCAACTGGGTCATAATTGACATTTTCTCCAAAATGTCAATCCATAATAAGAGGCATAGTATAAAGGCTGATTTTCTTGTATCTTTCTTCTTCTTCTTCTTCTTCTTCTTCATTGTGGCTTACAAACCAACTAGATGCATACTGCCCCCTACTGTACTGTAGAGTATACAGTACATGCAAAAGAGTGCTTAGGTATACAAAGTTTACCCAGGCACAGCATGAAGACAGCATGCCTAGTGTGAGATTCAGACTGAGAAGCTCTGCACATAGACCAGTTTCTGTCTGCAAGCTTCAGAATCTTCAAAGCTGCAATTTAATCTAATTATGAAACAGTTTTGAAGCAGTTATTAGTGATTAAATCTGATATGTTTGCAAACAGATTTGTGGTTGGTCATCTGCAATGTCAGTCAAAAAGCCAGTGTTCTCTCGCAACCAGAGAGAGATCAGTAAACACTTATTTCTAAATAACATGGAAGAAGACTTGCAAGATAAACGGACCCTTTACCAATAGATGATCACAGAACATACTTTACCTCTGCAGCTTCTAAAAGCAGCTGTTTTGTGCTGGGTAGGTGTTGTTCCACTTTTGGGAACTGACCGCACACACTCTTTGGATTCTGTTGCATATCAAGTCTTCATGTGAAAACAACTGAACAAGGATCGTCATCTGTGTCTTGTGTCTACTTAAGTTCTTTTATTTGTGTTTACTTTGTGCTCTTGGAAAAAAATAAGATCTTATTTTCTGACACCGTGTAGCAGACATGCAAGTGTTCCAACCAGGAAAGACAAACACATGTCTGACAAAGTCAAACAACTAATTTTCAGTGGGGCTTTAAATAGAAAAACACTGCCCTGTCAGGGAGACTGTGGCTACTGTCCACTCTAAAGGAGGGTTCAATCTCCCATCCCTCTCTCCCCTTTCTTCTCCACCCTTAACTGGAACTTGGGGCAGGGTGCTCCAACTGTGCCTGTTTTGTATGAGTCACATGTTCTAACAGAGTTTAACAGTATGTTCTTGGCTTAGCAGCTCTCTGATCAGGTGTACTGGAATAAACACAGCTGTTAATTGGTAGTTTTAGTTTAGTTCATCTGTGTATTGGTTTAACTGATGCAAAACCATGTCAGGAAATGAAGAAAAACGAAGAGCAGAAGGAAGGCATCTTTTTTTATTTAAGGATATGATCACAGTAGCTTGGATTACCAGCAGTGTGGGGAAAAATATAGTAATAATCATAATGAGTAATGAATAGATGAAATTTCAGGTTTATTATAAGGCATATACTGTATAGTGTCTTTACAGTATTTCTGGCCTTTTTTTATTCTTCTCAAACATAAATGTCAATAGTAGATACCTTTGCTTCCTTCTGGAAACAAATAATTTTCAAATAAAACAACAATTTTTAATCACTTTAAATGTAAAATACAAAAAAAAAAAAAAAGAATTGTGTTTATACATAATTAATAGAGACAATTGAAAACTTAACTTCTAACTTCTAAACTTTTTTGCAGTTTTTTTGTTTCATTTAATTAATACATTTATAGTGGAGATTATATCTATAGTTCAAAAATTAGGCTATGCTGAAGGCCTGGGTTCAATTCCCACCCAGTGCCCAAACCGCAGCCACATGAATGTAATGCCGGTCCCAAGCCCAGACAAAATCAGAGGGTTGTGTCTTGTCTTTAAGTCAGTGGAGTTTTGTAAATGGGTCCAGTTGGAGGGCAAAAATGACCCAGGTACACTGGACTCCTTTCCTGGACTCATTCCTCATTCACTTACTATATGTTTTGATGCGGTTTTAAGCAGTTCTACAGAAACCTGTGCATGTCATCAGAATTTACCTAAAAGTACTGGAAATCATGACTGGCAAACATGCTACTAGTGAAGTGTTGTCAGCGCGTTATAAGCAGTAAAGACCTGCTCCTCTATTTGCCTACATTTCATTTGAAAACAATAACCATGTCACAGTTTCACTGCCATTTTACTGTATATGACTAATCTAACTGGAATGAAACGTAATCCTGGCTTTTATAGTGAAATACTATTCCTGAATCTTCTAATCTATCCGATCAGGTAGGAAATGCATAACACAGAAATGTGATCAGAAAATAATGGCTCCATTTAGAAAGCATGTTGAGAGTGTGTAGAAGAAATGAGCATGTCCTGGAGAGGAAACAATGAGGTGGTTTGATCCTAAGCTCAGGTTACTGTCTGTATGGATTGTGGCATGCTTTCATTTCTACGTGTGTTTGCTTTATTTTTTTGACCTGCTGTCCCAGACAGAGGTGTATTTCCACATTGCGCCTAATGTTCCTGGGATAGGCTCTGATGTCCTTCCTGTGTCTATGTGAGTTTCCTCCCACCTACAACATGCCAGCAGGTGGGCCGCCAACCCGACCATGTCCTAAGTGCAAATGTGTGTGCAATTCCCTCTGTGTGTATATGTGTATGTGTGTGTGTGTGTGTGTGGGTGTGTGTGTGTGTGTGTGTTGCCCTTGATGCTCTGGTGTCCTATCTAATAAATATCTGGTTTGTGCCCAGTGTTTCTGAAATAGGCTCCAGAAGCACCATGACCGTGACCAGGGTAAAGCACTTAATAAAGATGAAAGTGATTATGAAATTGTTTCCAGTATTCCTGAAGAAGACCCAAATAGACCCAAACAGTTCCCAAATAGACCAAGCTCCTCACTGTTTCTTCCAAAAGGCCTGTTCTGACATGGGATCTGAGACAGACCAGTGATGGCAATTTTAAGCTTATGTGTCGCACTGCTGTTGTTGTTTTTTTTTTTAATCACTCACCTGCACAACTGAAGTTCAACAGTAGACAGCAATGTAAGGTTATTTTCTTATCCTTTGTTCTTTTTTGCTTAATTCTGTCGCATGAGGACCTTCTTCAAAACCATAGTCAAAAATGTACAGCAGCAGTACATCTATTCTGGTGGTTTCCCACTTCATTTCCCATATTCTAATATGTATAAATTGCAGGAATGTAACCTGTAGAAATAGCTGGTAAAATACAGAATTCATAGTTCCATCAATAATGGTAAGACATCCTACACCAAAGATATCCAAGCAGCCCGAAACTATGCCACTGCCTCCTTCATGCTTTACAGTAGGATTCAGATTAATATACAGGAATGCAGTACTGATTTTTAATAAATATAATGCTTTATATTTAACCAAAATCTTGGATTTGTCCACAAAACATTCTTCCATTAGTCTTCTGCCTTATCCACATGCTCTTGGGGAAACTTTAGATGGGTAGCAGTGCCCTGTTTAGGGAGTAGTGGCTTCTTCCTTGCTGTCCTACCATTCACATCTTGTTCAGTGTTTGCTGAACAATGTCCATGTTTATGTTTATGAACATGGATATTACACAATGGAAAAGTGGCCCAGAGCTTCATGTCTGGCTTCAATGTTAGTGTCCTTTTTCTGGGTGAGACCTTGGAGTGATAGTGTTGATGGATGACCACTCCTGGGAGAGTAACAGTGGTTTTGAGCCAACAAAATAATAATACGCAGACAAAATAATAATATGTATTAGTATCTATGACAATAGTAGAAATATTTAAATGAATATTAAACCTTCAAGTATTCAATGCAAACACACATTTGTCTTAGGTTGTTATGAAGACCTTCCACTGAAACAACTGACATAGCTAATCAATGCTGTACTAAACTTAAACCTAAACCTAACCTTAACCTCAGTAACCTCTGTGAAGAATTATTATAAGCGTTGTTATAAAAGCATTGTCCTTGTGGGAACAAACACTGATTTCTCATTAATTCCCACAGGAGTCTTGATCAACGATTATAACTCTAATCTCATGCAGATTTTTCCCCAAGTCATAATAATAAAAATAATAATACTCACAAATTATTAGGAGTCTTTCATCAGATTAAGCTGCATTCTCTCGCCATACCCTGCACATTTTTACATATCATTCTATCAGCTCCATAATTTAATGCAATTATTGTGAAGGAGAAACGCTGTTTGTTCTGCACTGTAGCATGAAGCGAATCAAGGCAATGTATAAAGTAATGTGAAGGTTGTTGCTGTCTTTGGTTCTCATTTCCTGAAACTTTCCCTTTCTTTTCTTTTCTTTTCTTTTCTTTCTTTTCTTTTGAGGGAGAGAATTTCTCACATTTCTAGGGTCAGGGTTCCACTATAATATTAGTCTGACTAATGCGGTTAAGTTGACCAAAAGATCATCATCTATATTAAATTGTACAATATTTGGTTCTGTTTTCAATGACTTGCTGAAGTTTATCACTTCTTTCACTCCTAACATGAAAATGGCTTCGGTTAAAATGTTGCGTAATTCCTATTCGGGACGGATTGGTTTTATCTGAAAGCAAACCTGGCCAGAGGATGTGGCGAAAGGCTGGATAAAAATAAAAGGGTTGTGTCTGGAAGGCCAGCCAGTGTAAAAACTATTATACTACAGTAAGTCAAAGAAGCAACAGTATATATGCAAAGGTTTTAGGCAGGTGTGAAAAATGCTTTAAGAATGCTTACAAAAATACTAGTGTTAATAGTGGAAAGTAAATAAACAGAAGAGAAATCCAAATCAAATCAATATTTGGTGTGACCACCCTTTTGACCACCATCAATTTTTCTAGGTAGACAAGTTTTTGAAGAAACTCGGCAGGTCGGTTATTCCGAACATCTTGAAGAACTAGCCGCAGATCTTCTGTGGATGTAGGCTGCCTCAAATCCTCTTCTCTCTCCATGTAATACCAGACAGACTTGATGATGTACTGTAGAGATCAGGGCTCTGTGGGTACAAAGCATCACTCCCAGGACTCCTTGATCTTCTCTCTGCTGTAGATAGTTCCTAATGACATTGGCTATACATTTGGGGTTGTGTATGTCCTGATCCTGAATATGTTTGGGGACAATCAGACGCCAAACCCGATGGTATCACGGTGGATAAGCATCTGCTTGTATTTCCCTGACGAAACCTCCAATTCCATTTGCAGGAATACAGCCCCGAACTTGCAAGGTGCCTCCATGCTGCTTTACAGACATCACAATGATCATCTTTCATCTCCTGCACCTGTTTCTCACTGGTTCATGCCATAGGTTTTTATGCTTGAATGATTCATAGGTCACTGTGTAGCTTCAGGTACAGGAACTGGACTGACAATGAGGTACAAACACTTGCCAAAAATGAGAGCGAAAAATTTCTGAATACTACAGTACAAATACAAGAAAGCCTGGCTCTTTAGAAGCAAAATATGAAGAAATGAGAAGTGGCCTAAAACCTTTACACAGTACTAGGGTGAATACCATTCCTTTTTTATCCAGGCTTGTGACCAGCACTAAGGAAGTACTCTGAATTGGATTGGTAAACAAAATCCAGGCCATCACAAAGGCAAGTGAGAAGAGAGTGATCACAGAGCCACAATTTGAGATAAAACCACACGTGGGGGTTGACCTCCATATGATTCTTTTGTAGTTATTTTCCCTTGTTTGGTTATGTATTTTTAACATCTTGTACCAAGACAAAGCCCTTGTATTTGAAAAAACCTATTCGGCAATATAGTATACTGTGTATAAATTTCGATGTAGATTTTAATTTTTTTTTTTTGCACATACTCATCTTTTTCCCATTTAATTTTATTTCAGAGAGCATTATATACAGTATGAGGTCATGTACAGTATAAGCCTTATACTGTAGATTTGGACCCTTTGCAGGCAGAGATGCAAATTCTTAGGAGGAGGAAGAAGCTGTAACTGGAAACACTTAGCTTTAATGATCGTTAGGATACATTTAAGTTACATTTCTGAAAATATGATAAGGCAAGTCGAGGTCTGGCTTTTGTTGTATAGAATTTTTTAAATAAAAGTCTAAGCCTGTGATCTCAGATGAGACTGTAGTGTCTCTCCAGCCGTCTGAAATCAATTATCACCATTTTCCACCAACAGTTCACGCTGTATTTTGTACGCTTTTTTTATCTGCATGTGGGAGTTTAATACAAGAAAGTGCAACAGTTCCACTATGGATTTGTGGTCAAGTAACAATAATAGTAAACATTTCCATGATGTATTAGTGATTACCAGCTATTTATTAGCTGGTATTTTATTAATTAGCTATTTACTATTTTGTTGACTGGTCACATTATTCCATGTTACTGTACATCACGCTTATAGGGCATCGTCATGTAATCAGAGGATATGAAATGTTACTAGACAGAGAAGAGGAAGGAAAAAAGGGGAAAGAGGAAAAAGACGATGACTGGTGCTTGGACAGACCCAGCAGAATTATGGGATGTTGAGGCAGACATGGCAAGGTTTCATAGCTCATTGGATTTCAGAGCTGCGGCTCTGTCGCACCGCAATGGATGTAATTTGTACCACATGTGTTTGAAGGTGCCCGCGTGCATAAAAACAGTAGGTTTTAGACACTTTGCTAAGGGAGGAAAGGAAAAACAAAGGTCTGGCGGGTCAGAGTGACTCTCTTGGGCATAAATAGGCATGTTGAGAGCAGAGATGACGGCGTGAGGTTGGTTTGAGGCAAAACAGAAAGAGTGTATTAAAGATGACTGTATCAGGCGTGCAGTCTCCTAAAGTACACCCCAGTGAAGCGTCATGCGAAGACAACGCACATGACTGTCGTTTTTACAGAATCACAAGTACTGGTAAAAATGAGCAGAACTGTAAAGTAGAATGAAAATGCATATTTGTATTGGTAATATTAATGTGTATACAGGAGTACAACAAGTCTCTCTCGGATCTATTCGTGAGCCGGACGACAACAGTGATGTGCGGAAATCAGGGTCAAGGCTAATTTGTGTGCGCTCATGGAGCAAGGTGTTTAGTGATGTACAGATTTAAAGCACATCATACATGTATGTACTGGTTCAAACCGCAATGAAATGTAAGAAGGTTAAACCAAATTAGATACAGTGAACACACACACACACACACACTCTGACGACTGCACAGGAGCAGTATAAGGATAAGGTGTATCGTGGATGTGAAGTGGCAACCGTCTATGTTGCCTCCTCTCCCTCCATCTCCTTTCACCTCTGTCTCTCACCACAAAGAGCAACTTATCCCGTTATCCTCCCCCATTCCTCTGCTCTAGCAGCAGCCAAGACCACAGCTTAATAAAAACCCGACTCCCTGAAAACTACGACCAGGGAGCAGAACCTGAGGCAGAAGGTTGCGCTACGTGTATTTGTGCATGTGAAGACGATGAACCTCTACAGCATGTTCGTCCTTCATATTTTCCAGAATTTTTCCAGCATTTTTCTGAAAAGGATCAATCCTGTTTTCTTAATTTATTAAAACTAAATAACCCAAAATCTTTTTTTTTTTGTTGGCATATATTGTGCATAGAAGAACACACACCCATGCACACACTCCATTCCAGTGTGGATGTATGGTTAAGTCTGAGTCAGTTAATCCCCCTCTTCCCACTGTTATTCTTGAGTTGGCAACGAGTGATTTAGGTGTGAGCATGGCCCATAATTTACACACTTGAATGTGGAGCATAGCATCGTGCCAGCGCACTTTATGAACACTATTTTCTCCTTCAGTATACACATATGAATTTTTCCTCAGACCAGGATGTAACGTAATGTGTACAATGCATCAAATCATGTCCGCGGCAGGGCTGCTTTTGAATGAATTTGGAGCCGGTGGTGCCAAGCAGCTCTGTACTGTAATAGCAAGGTGGTCAGCCACTAGATCGGGCTGTTTTATTGTCTCTGCCTTATTATAGGCGAGAAATAATTTCCTTTTTCCTTCCCTTTTTTTTAGCTTCCTCATAAATTATATGGATTTCATTTATATGGGTTTCATATATACATGATGCACGAACACACGTTAAGTGAATATGTGCCAATAGTTGTGTCTAGAGAGTATTTAAAATGTTCCAGGTAACAGAATAGAAACTCTGAGCTAATTATAATGTGGATGCTATGGTGGCACGGAGAATAGGCTTTCCGTTTCGGAGCTCCAGCGTTCCTCAGGTTTGGGCCTGAGCTCAGATTTCTGCCTGTAACAGACTGTATGTCTATCTGTTATCTCCATGTCTGTGTGGGTTTCATCTAGGGGGTCACTATTTTCCTCCCAACCTACCAAAACACACTGTCAGGTGCATTGGTTACTCTAAGTATTAAAAAGTGTGTGCATGGTGCATTCATGCCTCAGACAAAGTGTTCCCGGGATAAGCTCTGGCAAACCTGAAAAAGATAACGAGGATGCTGAATGAATGAATGAATTAATGTGATCAACAAACCATTTATACACTATCAGTCAAAGCATTTACATTTAGGGCATTTGGCAGACGCCCTTATCCACAGCAACTTACATTTGTGTTTATTTGTACATCCGAGCAGTTGAGGGTTAAGGGCCTTGATTAAGGGCCCAACAGGCCCTATCTGACCATTTTGATTCATACACATTCAAATTCCATACAAACTTAAATAATTCTTTTGATTGTGTAACGCTGCTTTGGGACAATGCCAATTGTTAAAAACGCTAGACAAATAAAATTGAATTGAATTGAATTGAACAGGGACAACTTGGTGGTCGTGGATTTGAACCAGAGACCGTCCAAACCGGACCTTGAATGTGACAGACCATCGACATCCCATGTTCGTTCCTGATTTTTATTTCCTTCTACATTGTATTTCCTTCTACAATCCTGAAGGCATCCAAATTATGCAATAATGTCCTTTGGACAGTTTATATTTTGATGTATCTGTATATGCTTATGCTGTGATCTATGGATACATGCATATTATACCATTCTCTTGTGCTAACTCACATTTTATCTGACATCCAAGTTACTCGTAACAACTGTCATCATATTTGCATATCTGCTAAGAAATGTGTTTTTGTTTATTTGCCTGCCCTTTATGAGTAAGTCAAGTTAATAATTACTGTATAAAAAAATATCCCTCAAGAGATAAAATGCAGCCAACATCTTTACACAAGAAGAAGTCAGTGAAAAATAGTAATATATTAGTTTTTCACGACCTGAAGTTTCAAATGCTACTATTTATGCTTCTGCATTTTTAACACACTGTATTTCCACCACTGGTGGTAAGGAGCAGGATTTTCAGATATTCTATAAAGATTTTCTAGCACTGTTTTGATGAATACTGTGTACATCTAAATTAAATATCGTATTTTGTATCCATCAACTTGACAGATCACCTTCAGAACGTTACATCAATCATTTACAATTCAGTAAATAGAAAATTCTGAGTTAACACAATCCTTGGCAGCGCGAAGCATGATAATTCACCCATGTAGCATGATAAGTCACTGCTTTTTCATGTAGTTTAAAGTATAAACATAGTTTTAATGTACCGGTTTCTTTTGTTATGGGACTTGTTTTTTCAAAACCATAACATAATAAATATAACACAAAAAATGCAAAAATCATAACAATTTCTTATTTCTGGGCTGAAAAAGCAGGTGGTGAATGCCAACATTTCACACTCACTAAAGAAGAGAGTCCACATCTCATATCTCAGCACTGCTGATTTTGGCTCCGTTATCCACCATAGAAGAAACTGTATTCGTTAGGACATGCAAGCCAAAAACTGATCCAGTTTCAAGTCTCGTGCTGCGAGCAGATTGATTGAGATCCTCTCGGACACAGATGAGCCCGGCCGGCACTGTTTTTCCGCGCTCTCTAGACACCTAGTAAAGTATGTGATGCCATTCCCTGCAGATCGTGCAGCACTGTGCTGACATACGTGCTGCAGAAACATGGAACTGACAGGCCTCTGAGAGCCACATGTGTTTTCAATGGCTGCCGTTCAACGAGCAGTTTGCTTAGTGCAGTCGACAGAGTGGTGTGCTACCGGGTATCACGACTCAGGATTCAGAGGAGAATTAGATTTCCAGTTTGACCTCGTGACATTATGGGATGAAAGTATAAAAAGGTTTTCTAATAAATGTCCAACTAGATGAATGTAAAAGAACTGAGCAGTCTACACATTACGTCTACACATTTTTGTGATTAGCAGTATTAGCGAATTGAAAAGATCTCAGAGGAAATTACTAGGGAATATTTTTTTTTCTAGTTAGAATTTTTTTTTATTGTGAATTGTGCAGAAAAATGAAAAATGATGATTGCAAAAAATCCTGCACACGATTCAAACAAACAGTTTTATATACTCTGCTGTATTAAACTATTAAAATAATACATCAGGTTAATTATGGACCTTTTTTTGCACCTACACACCAACAAATGACAAACACAAATGAAAAATTATGTGAAGAAACCTGCAGTTTTTAAAAAAGTTCTTTGAAATAGAAAAAAAAATGCATTGCTTTACAATAACATGAGCTTAAGTTAAAGTTTATGTTTTCAGTGGAAGACTAAATAAAGTGTCTGCGTGAACTCCAGCAAAGTTTTACACTTTTTTTTCATAGTAACAAGGGGAATAAGGTGGTGGGGGTGGGGGTGCTTTAGGTGGTGGTGGTGGTGGGCTGTGACTTGTGTATTTGTACAGAACCATTTCTGTTGTGATGTCATTGGAAGACTATAAACAGTCGGACCGTTTTTTTTTTTTTTTTTTTTCTTTTTAAATCCTGAACAGAGCCGTTACAAGACAAAGGCCAGGGACGAATGCTTCTGTTGGGTCGGACTCACTTGGCCTATTGTGCGTCCCTAGTGATGGCCTGTTCCTCACACTTCAGCTCTGTTTGCTTTTGTGAGGGGATTTAAGAGCTCCTAATGACAGGGGTGATTATGTATTTAAGGCAACACGGCAAGATTTAATCTAAATCAGTGTCCCCCAGTAACTCATTTGGCTTCTTGTTCTACTTGGATTACATGAAGGTGTCTGTAAATGTTGCCAGCCCAGATTTACTGTTTAAAAACATGGATTAAAAGCATAGTCTGACTTTAGTTGAGTACGACTAAGAAAGCTGAGATAATTTTGTCTATATTTTTAGACAAGAAAGGTGACCACCTCAGTCATTTACTGTATGTGTATCAAATAAAATATATTAAAACAATGCTGCCAGTAAACATCCCCACTGAGGATATACAATTTCGAAAACTAGGCAGCACAGTGGCTTAGTGGTTAACACTGTCTCCCTCCACCTGCAGGGTCCGGGTTTGATTCCTGCCTCGGGTCGGTCTGGGTGGAGTTTGCATGTTGTCCCCGTGCTCAGTCGGTTTCCTCTGGGTACCCTGGTTTCCTCCTACATACTGAATGCTGATTGGCATTTCCAAATTGACCATAGTGTGTGAATGTGAGTGTGTGTGCCCTGCGATGGATTGGCACCATGTCCAGGGTGTAACCCGCATCGTGCCCTAAGCCTCCTTGGATAGGCTCCAGTCCCCCGCGACCCTGTACACAGGATAAAGCGGTATAGAAGATGAGTGAGAGTGAATGAGTGAGATAAAGACTGAGTGAGTTTCATTAAATGTAAAGCGATAAAAAAGATCATTCAATTTAAGATCATTTAACTTTAGGTTAGATGAAAATGATCTGATAAATTACCTTACACTAAATTAATCATATCTAATAATTTGCCTGCCCTTTATGAGTAAGTCAAGTTAATAATTACTGTATAAAAAATATATCCCTCAAGAGATAAAAAAATGCATTCATCATCTTTACACAAGAAAAAGTCAGTGAAAATTAGTAAGATATTGCCAGTATCAAGGTTAACCTGCTGTAAAAATGGGCTGAACAGTAGAATTGTTTATCAGGTACTGTATAGTGAAGTGTGATAATCTTGTGTATTTTTATTTTTTAATATTTGTATGTATTTTGGAGACATTTTCATAAACCTTAAGTCTTGATTTTAAGATTAGGCTACTACTTGAGACCTTCAAAGCCTAGTTTGGTTATGCTATGCTGCTAAATTTCCCACTATAGGAAACAATGATAGCGCCTGTGGCCTTGAGTGTGGTCCACATGCTTAACAGCACGTTGAACAGTGAAATTTATAATCAGATGACTACTTCTTCCCCATACAGTATAAACACAGCACACTGTTTCCATGGACACAAAGAAAAGGAGTTTTAACATTTTGCATTATTATGCCACATTGACTCCAACAGACCTGACCAGCATTTCCTGCTCAAAGAACATATAAAGTTAAACTGGTCTCAGTCTTCAGAAACTGATGATCTCTTGAGATTTCTACCCACAAGTAAGTAAAAAACATTCAGCGAGTGGCAGCTCTGTGTGCAGAAAATCCATGTTGAGGTCAGAGGAGAATGGCCAGACTGGTTTGAGCTGACAGCACGGCTACAGTAACTCAAATAACCATTCTTTACAACTGGGTTAAGCAGAAAAGCATCTCAAAATGCAGATCAAACTTTGACGCAGATGGACTACATGAACAGAAGACCACATTGTGTTACTTTTCTGTCATTCAAAAGCAGAAATCTGAGTTTGGGCACGGCTTCAACAAAACACTTACAGTTTGGAAAAATGTTTATGAAAAATACTTTTTTTTAGTGGTTAATGGAGATGTCATAATCAAAAGTCATCTTTTTTTTTTATTCATATAACTTCTCAAACCGCTCAGGTCAGGTTTCACAGCAGCGGCATTGTCCTGCGTGAAGGACATGAACATTCCACAACTTTAAGAAGATTTTGAGTATGATTCCAATGGCAAAATGTCAGTGTGCCCAGTGTTGAGCAGACATTTATGACCTTTATGGTTGAGTGAGAAACAGATTCTTTAACAAACTTGCAAAATCAATGTCCACTTGTTTCAGGGCTGTGTTTCAGTGACTCTTTTATCAAGGAAATCCACTTCGAATGCCAATTTGTACAAAGAGGCTCTAAATCATAAACAACATCAGAGCCCATTTATCCATGTGAATTAATGGTTACATCATTTGTAGGATGCTATGGCATGCCACTTATAACAAGAGCGTAGGTCAATATAGGTGCAGCTGTACATTTGGCCAATTGCCTAACACTGCATCCTAGCTCAACATCAACATCTCAGCCCTGTCTGTGAACCACTTTGTACACTGAGATGTCTGTCTGTTCACAATCAGATTGACGTCTGCTCCGCTGTAGATATTCCAAATTAGCTGAACTGCTTCACTGTTAATTTGCCAACCCGCCAGCACTGGCTTGCTAAAGACAGCATATCTGCTGTCTAACTGAATCAGCCGTGTAAGAAGGCAGCTCTTAAAGACAGAAGGAATGTGCCTTCCTGTTTCCAGAGCTTGTTTGCCTACCAACATTTCTTTCAGTTTTGTGCCCCCTTGGTGTTGGTTTGGACCAGTATATGGAAGATCTTGGAAGCTTTTGAAAATGCTGCAGCATCAAGCCCTACTGCTTTCATTAAAAGATTGCAGATTTACTGATGTCGATCATTACCAGTTTTTTTTTTTTGTTTCCATACGCCATTTGTCATCATAAAAATAAAAAGTTTTTAAAATAAATAAATCGTCATGAGTAGAACTTGACACGAGTCAAGATTTGTCAGTGATGTGAATGCACAGGTATAAAGTGTAATAACACTTATTGTAATTGACCTTCAATACGAATGATTCTACATGTAAAATCAGGAGCTCTATATGGATTGTTACTTGATGTTGGGAACAGCCAGGTCTCTGGTTAGCAGAGTACACTTACAGAAATCACAGACTTCTACAAAAACACTAGGGAAACCTGACAGATGTTTGAATACCCTGGCTGATAAAACTAAAGAAAGGACTCTGGACTGATACCAGTGCTGACCCTGACTGTCATACAGAGACGTTAATCATTTTAAGAAAATACAGTATTTAGGTCGAGTCCCAACTCCTTTTTTGCTGAATCAGAAAATAACTTGACAAATGGCACAGTCAGAAAATTGAGCTATGAAGGCTTGGTCACTCGGTTCACTGGCACAAAACTGCCTTCATCTCAGCTTCAGTGTGCCAGAGTCTAAGAACGCCTGTTGCATTACGCGTTTACTTTGTGGGTCATGCAGGATCAGGCGAGCCAGTCAGCAGATCCAGTCATTTTCCACAGACTGTTGCTGTAGCTTCCATAGCTTGATGTTCCCGTAAGATGCTTCTGCCAGTACATCTAAAGACAATGGTTTCAGAACTCAATCATAGGGCTTGATGGCCAGCACACTTGATTAATTGACCAGGTTAACACTTATGTATTTTCTTAACTGTGTTTTATTGTTGCCAGATTTATTTTTTTGCCAAGCAGCCCTAACAATATTCTGCATTGTATTTACTGTAACTGCTTTCCACTATTTCGGCATTATACTTCCATTATCAAACTGCTCCAATTTCAGGCTACCAGTTATCTCTGCTAATTTGATATGTTTCTTGCATATTAGTACATGAAACACAGTGACTTAATGTTAAACATAATTTATCTCTAAATATGGCTTAGCTGTATTAAATTCTCAAAGGAAAAAAGTTTGTAGAAATAGTTAAAAGGTTAAAGCTAAAAATAAGCTGATCAGCTTCAATGTAATCAGTGATATTATTATTTCAGTTTGAAGCCCACGTACCTGTCTATCTGTCTCTGCAGGGCAGAACTCTTTGCCTAACTTATTAATACAAAGAATAAAATTTTGTGCAATTGAGTATCTTCTGCCTTGTTAACACTAAGTAGAAACAGCGTTAACAAGGCAAAAGCTACTCATCTTTACAAATACACTCCTTGTTCAGTAATAGGAGAGTAAATCACCAATGAGAAATCGTAAAAAAGTAGATCGGATAAAGATTAAGTTACACGTTAAAATTCACTTCTACCACCTCAGCGCTGTTATATCGGAGGTGAAAATATGAACTAATCCCAGTAAAAATATTCAGTTTTGCTTTTCTAATTAATGCCTATTGGTGCAGGTGTTTGCTTACATTAAACAAATAGCTTATTAGTAGCTTATTTTAAAGTAGAATATTAAATCTGGTACATAACTGTTCATGACATCGCTTTAACTCAACATTTTGATTTCACTTATGGTGCAGGTTAAACTTTAGGCCGATATCTAAGTACTGCAAATGTTTCACTAAATTCTGTCCAGCGGTCGATTTAAGTTTGACGCTGTCAAAACCTGCGATTTATAATCTGGCATATAACTGCTCTTGACTTTTCTTCAACTCAACATTTTGATTTCATTGATGGTGCACGTTTAACTTCAGGCACATGATAAAATTTGATTAAATTCTGTCCAGCCAGTGTTTGCGTGATGCTGTGACTGATTCTGGGTACCACAACGTATGAAACATAAAGATATAATTGACAGAGTGAGTTCTGACCGATTTAAAGACAAAACCTTTCTTTTATTTATATTGACCAAAACGTTTATTAGCAAAAACAAATGAATGTCTAATTGACTGGAAAAGATAATAAACCTGATTAGCATGAATATGATGATGTAAATTATTTTCTTTTTCCTATTATTTTCTTTCTAACCCAACTGGGAGAATTGGATACAGTAGCACACTTCTCTACTGATATCTTTTTAAAGAATGCTGTTAGGTTTCCCAGTACAGTTCCAGAGATTTGCAGAATCTACATTAAGGAACATTAAAGCTCTCATGGTGGTCCAAACACCAAATACGAAGTGTCCATTGGTCATTTCTCCTTAGCCTCATCGGCTTCAGCTGTGCAGCCCTCTGGCTCATGTTTTTCTCATCGTTTGATGTGCCCACCCAGTGTCTGCAAGCCATGATCTGTAACACACATCCTAATTGGCTGTCCTCTGCCTGGTTTTTCTACAGTGATTTTCTGCTGCAGGCTCAGAGGTGGCCTCCATTTCCACAGTGACCCCATGGGTCAGAATGCCTCATTGAATCAGGGGTCATGGTGAAGATTGGAACTGCAGAGAAGCCGGTATGGACGATTCAGTTCCTCATACACCGGACAAAAAGAAAGAGATCAAAAGCAGTTCCGCCTGTGTATAAAGCTCTCCCGCAGGTTTGGCACCAGTGATAAGATCTAGATCTTCCACCGTGAAGGTGAGCATAACTGGATACATACGAATAACTTGCTATTTTCCGTTTGCATGACTTATAAGGAAAAAGAAACATTTTATCATGACCATATGGAAGCCTTAACTCCAGGCCAAAGAAAATCAATCAAAATTTCTTAAAGGTCAGCTACAGTTTGGCACCAGGAACTTGACTGTGTGAATTGTTTGAGTGAGGTTGCAAGATGCAAACTGCAAATTATAAATATATTGAAATTTTATTTTAAATTTTATTAAACCAGAGTTTATTTTGCACACTTTGCTACTAGTGAACATCTCTTCAATGGGGAATAATTATCTCATAGTCAGAGTGCAAGGATCCTTCGGGAGTGTTATGAGTTCAAATGTTAGTTCACCAGAATGTTTTCGCACAGGGGGAAAGCTAACACTAAGGGACGCACACATTATCAGCTTGGTAACCTCGGGCCTGTCTTAGACCTTAGCGGAAGCTAAGGTGTGTTGGTTTAGCAGAACTAGTGTTACATGGACCAGTAATATAACGGCAGGGATCCAGGTTAGCTAAACATTCAGCTTGTGTGTGCTGCATGAGGCTTACTGTAGTGACACTGATCATGCATGAACCACATGGATCTCTACGAAGGCCTGGAGCGTACAGTATAACGCTTACAGTATGCCTGTGCATCATCCACCCAGAGAGATAGTAAAATAAAATTAAGCCATTTTTTAGCATTTCAACTTGATATTTTTAGTGACACTGTTTAAAATATATATGCATTTTATTTTTATTGCGATAAGGGAATGGTTAGATATTTAAATCATAATATGATGAAAGCTACAGAAGAGATTTAACATATGTTAGAACGAGATCTGATTCTCTTTAGGCACTCATGTGTCTCTTGGTACAGATAATGTACAGAACAACCTCAATTTCTTTACTTCACAACAATTTCTGGTCATATCATACTGTGTAATACTGTACAACACATCATCTCATCCATCATTAACCACACATTGTGTGATGTTTAAATAAACAGAACGATGATAAAGCTTTTAAGAGATGAGCTGAACCAGTCACGGGTTGTCGAGTTTTGGTTAAAGTCTGATGGCGATTGTGAAGATAAAGCTGATCTCTCCAAAGCAAAAGAAAAAAAAAAAACTGTCTGTGAACACTTATCATGGATTACTCAGAAAAAAAATGCAGTGGGAGGGAAGGGAAATTGGCCAGTGAAACATCCAAACATGCAGCTAACGCTTGGCTCAACAGGTCATGACCTCCCGAGCAGATCAGAGGTCACTGGAAACACACCTGTGTCCACAAGAACCTCTCACTGCACACATGCAAAGAAACTGTTATCATGTTAACCATAATGTTAACATAGTCGTTCTGGTCTGTAGCAGAACCCACACCGACTTGCTTTACAAGCAATTTTTATTGCTCTTAAATAAGTCATATTCTATACGTGCAGTCAGAGTGAAATAATAACGTAGTTGCGGTGTAAATTTGCCTTGACGTTTCTGTGAGGAGCCGCATCTCTTGGCTGCATTGTAAAAGCTTAAGAAGATCAATAGCAAAGTGGTCTCGCCAAGTTTCTTCTTCTAATTCCATTTTCTTTCTCATCGCCAGGGAAACTCAACAAATGCACTAGCACAGTTGTATGACAGAAAGGCCCCCTGGGATATGAAGTCTGTGTAGTGGGTGTAGAAAAACGCTAAAGACTACATCCGCAAGCTACTGGACTGTTGGAGTTGGGACCCAAATTTAAATCTTATAATCTTTCATCGACACAGTGGATGAAAAATAATGAAAACATGCAATATTATCATTTTTAATTACTATCTATGGCTGTTGGTCCTTAGCATTATGAAAACATGCAGATAAACATATACAATGTTGACTTTACTGTCTGCTAATACCTTTGAGGAGTAATTTTTATTTTCTTTTTAGTCAATTTTACAAAAACAGTCAGGGTGATATCATTAAATATGACATCTACAGTTGATTCTGCAAAGTCATCAAGGTTTTCTGACTTGAAACAGACTGAACAACTCATAATTACCTGGTATTTACCTGTTCTCCTGCATCCCATCTGACATGAATGGACTATCAAAGCTCTTTTATGTTTTATGAGCATGTGGTCATCTCCCTCCCTACATCTGCCTTCCTTCACTTTTACTGCCTGTCTGAGTCACAAACCTCCCAGGCTTTAAACACTGCTGTCAACACTTATCACTGCGCTCACTCATATAGTGTGCATTCCGAGTCCACACTTGGGGCCTTCGGAAAGCATCGGCATCAAGCGCTTGACTAAACAGGTTAGAGAACACCCTTAGCTTGATGAACGTCCAACACTACTATTATAACTGAAAAAAAACCAGACTCCAAAAAATATACCAATTCCTGCACTTTACTCCACGATTGCACGTAATGTCCACCTCAGCTAGTGGCTTTTCCAGCTCTGCCCCAAATCCCCCTTACCCTCGATTCCCAAACATCTCAAAAACAGCACGCTTTTTGTCCTCTGGTTCAAACCGAGCTTTGTGATCTCCTGTTACCAGTCTGGTCCGAACAGGTTTCCTAAAGGGCAGCACCAGGTCTAATAGAATTAATGGACCGTCCACTAAAAACAAGCGAATGAATAAGCACTGAAACAAAGCAAACATATTAGTACGTATTTTCTAATTAGCTCCCTAGTTCACATTTTACAAGACGGCATAAATAGGCCAGTTGCTTTCGTCTGTGTTTGTCATGCCTATTTTACTAAAGGGAGGCAGGAGCTTAAAAAAATTATGCATATCCTGGTTTGAGAGGTGTGTGCCAGAGTAAATTGGGCGGAATATGGTCGGAAGATTTCCCTGTTTGAGACCGAGGGCACTGCTCATATTTGGAATGGAACCGGCCCACCGTAGCCAGGCACGACTGCTCTGAAGCCTCTTTGTGGGACCGGCGTATGCTTGCAAGACCACAAATTATAATTGGAGCAGGGAAAGGCCTCGAGCTCGTATATCCCACACCATTCACACACTTACACACAAACCTTCTGTATTTAACGTCACACAGGCACACGACGACTCCCTTATACGGCGTACCTGTGGACTGCATCTGTTTAAACAAATATGGACGGAATATTTAAAATGTGAGGGATTTCATAGAACCACAGATATACAGGAGCATGGCATTTAAAATTTAAAATATCACCCATAAAAGATTTTTTTTTTCCCCTAACAAGTGCGAACTAAGCTCCCAAGATACGAACTGACTGATCCGTACGGCTTTCATGTTATAACTGCTCCTTCTTCATCTGCCTATGCATCTTTACTTTGCTTTTTACTTGATACAATATTCTCATGGTCAGTGGCGTGAGGTCTAAAGCCAACAGCTTTAAAAATCATTTTTGTGTATTTTCTTTTCTGTCCAGAAGTTACGCTCATGCACATGTACAGTGCCCTGTGAAAATATTATTCTGTGCTTCTCAGTTATTTTTAGTTAGCTACTCATCATTGCTTTTAGGGTCTTGTGTAACACACTTAAGTGCATGGAGTGGACCTGATCCCTTATATACAGACTCAACATATTGTATATTATGTTTCTTCTTCCTGATTTAAAGATGGAGGTATGCATTTGTGTATTGATTTGGTATAAGAAAAACATCTGAACACTATCTAACTAAAAATGAATCAGTTATATACAGTATTATCTGTATAAATAAAAGAAAGTTTTGTCTGTACATGGGCCAGAACTCGCTCTTTCAAAGATATCTTTACATTCCATACATTGAAGGACCCGAAAACAGTCTCAGAAAATTTTCTGTCTGTCTGTCTGTCCAGATTTTGTCGCAGCATCATACAAAACTATAATAAATAAACTCAAAATGTTCAGTAGAAGTGACGTAATGAGCAGAGTACTTCAGTTACTGTAGTACATTTATAAGAAATGTGTTATTGTGTAATTACTGTACATACATATAAGAAATGTCTTGAAAGTGTATGTGTTCATACATAGTCATGTAATGTTATTCAATCAGCAGAGAACTATAGTGCAGTGCCACTTGATACAGAATTGCTTCAAATATTATGACATAAAAGACTCTACAAAACCTCTGAAGATGTGCTGAGTTATCACATCTAGCTCATCCTACAGACACTACATTAGATTAAATAAGAAAAAAATCATTCAAAACAGTGTTTGACTGATGATACTTCTAGTGAACCAGTAGAAGTAAGTTATCCTACTGACAGCCGCTACTACCTTTAGGGATGTGGTAGGCAGCGGATACGTGTCAAAGTAACATCCACATGTATGGAAGAACCCAGGGTTTCCCAGCAGAACATTGCCCAAAGCATCTTCCCATAGTGCATCCTGGTGCCATCTCATCCCCAGGTGAGTGACGCACACTTCACATGATGTAAAAGAAAACATGACTTATCAAACATTTCCACCTTCTTCTGTTGATTACCCAGTGGTTTTAGCAGTAAAAATGGGTCAGCATGGGTACTCTAACTGGACTGCCGAGCCACATACTGTATACTGCAAGCTGTAATCCACTGTGTATTTTGACAGCCAGCATTAACACTTTTAGCAAAGTGTGTTACTTCTTTTGGATTGGACTGGACTGGCTAGCCTACACTCATTGGGCAACCATGACCCTGTCATGAGTTCACTGGTTGTAGTTCCTTGGTATGTAAAAAGCCCTGCACACCAGGAATACACCATAAGATCTGACATTTTGGAGATCTTTTAGAAAATTTTCAGTTTTCTAGCCATCACATTGGCCCTTGTCAAAATGGCTCATATCTTCTTATTCCTGCCTATTTTTCCAGCTTCCAACACATCAGCTGATCACTCATATCATTCCCCTTGAATGTCATTTACTTCACCTGCCAGGCCAGTGGTTTTAATATATTTTTCAGAGTTATTAATGCTTTGAAATGGACATTAATACAAGATCTGTGATACAGCTCTCGGCTCACTCTCCTTACGTCATTCCACTTACCTTCACCTGTAGAAACAGATCTTCATTGAGACAAGGTTCTTTGTGAGTGAGAAATTACACTGGGCTATAAAAAAGCTATAAGAAAAGGAGAATATTGTAGGACTTCACCATGTTTACTGGGTGTTTTTGTGCTTTTTGGCTCACAGATTTCATGACTAATTTGACCAGTTACCACCAGAGACATGAGAGGAAGTCAACAACCGAGCTTCACGCTAAGTCACAAGTGTGTAATGTTGGAATTGTTGAGAGACAGACACTGGATTAGTAGTGTTTCCCTGTTGCTGTTTGTTAGTCACTTGGTAACTGTTGACAAGTTAATTTATTATAAGCTTTGGGTCCCTGTGTTGTTTGGGATGGATTTTAAATATTTGGTTATCATAAAATGAGCATTTGTTAATGTCTGTCAACATTTTTGCATCTTTAAATTACAGACGGCGAATCATAGATCATAGATGGTGTTGCACTGCTGTGAACGCACCTGAAGAAGAGGATGATTTTAACTACAAAACTGTGTGTGTGTGTGTGTGTGTGTTATAAAAGAAGCCAAGTTTTTCAGGTAAAACCCTGTTTAGAGTAACACAATCGCTTGGAAATCAGGTGTTTGTAATAAACAAGAGCAGGCTCGGGTTCCATTTAAAAGGCCGTATATTTTTTAACTGTTGTTCATGAACGCGGTATATGCGGATGTTTTAAGGAGTTTTTAATGATCTGGTTTTCCTCGTGTTTCATTTGACATTGCGGTGCACCATGGCTTGGCCAGTTTCAAAGGTGGTAAATGAATCTGAACTTACCTGGCATTAGTCCCAGAGCTCTTGTCATGGGTTAAGTGTGGGCCTCACTTATTGGGAGCTGCGTGGTTCAGATTCGTCCATAAAATTCTCCATTCTTTCAGCTGGAACATAAAAAAACAGCAGGCAGACTTGGCTGCGCTAATGAAAGAAATAACTTCGTTCATTCATTTATTCGTCATCTGGAATAGCCTCAAAGCTAATTTTAAGATGTAAGGCATTACTATTAGGCAATACAAACTGTCCCAAAGCATCCTGCTATCACTCCTGTGATGAACCGATGCATCTTGTATTGTCTAGGTGATCACAGTCACAGTGATAAACAGTAATTAGGAAATTTGTTTGAATCATGTGATAAGCTTTTCTTAGCTGACTTTTTCAAATAAACAAAATAAACCCTAAACATCAGCATTAATCAAATTAAAAAAAAAAATTGATTTGTCACATACACAGTCATACATACTGTAGTACGATATGCTGATATGCAGTTGGTTACACTGTAGCGGCCATTAATAGGCCGTTACAATGTAACCAACACTTGTACTATAATAACACTGATATTTTTAATGCTAGACCAAATAAGCCAAATAATCAGAGCCTTACAAGTGTTTACACAAGAGGTGTTCAAGTCAAACCCTTACTTTTGATTGCGCAAAACAACAGAACACAGTGATGAGAGTAAACACTCTCTTTATTTCTCTATATAATCCCCTGCTACACTAATGCACTTAGTTACACACTAACCCAGTGTGTCACTAGTGTTTGGATACCATCAAGTGATCAAGTTTTCTCAGTACACCATAGCCGTGACCGAACTGCCTGCTTCACATTTGAAATGCTGGCCTCCCAGGAACTCCCTTAATGGCACAAACATGAAGAAATGGCTCAAAGCAAGGTCAGGACTGTGAGAAGAGGGATCCTGGATTGAATAAAACTGAATTGAATTGTTTATTTGTTATTTTAAACCACTTGGTAATTAAGTGGTTTACATGTACATGGTGACATTCATGTACATTATTCAGGCTGCAAGAACATACAAAAAACATGAGGATAAAAATATAGATTATTATCTTCTTTCCATTTTTTTTTATTGGTCAAAGTTTAAACAATGCAATTAGATTTCTGTCCTTATGTGACCTCATATAAGAGTGTGTGTCGTCGTCGTCGTCGTCGTCCCCCCACCCCCCCCAT
>JAOVVA010000054.1:22328653-22342906 GCA_028565275.1 Leiocassis micropogon
CAGATCTGCTCCTTTACCTAAGACAAATCTATTTATAAAAATGCTTGATTAAATAAATAGGTTTTTAGCCTGGACTTAAACACTGAGACTGTAAAGTTAATAATTGCTCAGAGATACAATTTATGCAGCAAAAATCTAAAATCTCTGCTGTAAAAAAAATTGAGTTATTTGACATACAGTGGTACCTCGGCATAAGCATTTAATCCATTCCAGGGGCGAGCTCTTAAGGCAAAATGTCTTATTGTGAAATGCATTTGCGCATAGGAAATAATGTAAATGCAGATATTACAAAATTACCAATTTACAACACTATAATCAAACTTTTGAATATAAAAACTATCAAAACAATTAGAAAAGACATGTAAATTAAGTAACATATGAAATAAATAGACATTAAACCTCACTTAACCTTGATTTATGTTTCCTCTTGGCACCAATTCAATTCAGTTGTGCTGAGGCAAATTCCTTGCAAAATTTTTGTTCTTAACGTGAAAATTTGCAAGACTGGGCATTCATATGCCAAGGTACCACTGTAAACTAAAGAGTATGTTTACATTTGAGAGATACCCTTATTCAGAGGGACTTACAGTATACTTGGTGGTGCTGGGGTTTGAACTTACTGTAGGATCTTCCATTTAGTAGCCCAATGCCTTAACTGTTGAGCTACCCCTAATCCCAGGTATTACTCATGCGGTTAACCAAGACAGAATAACGCTGGGGGGTTGAGATCTCCATCCATATAGAGAGCGAGGTGAACAATAAGAAGAGATTTTTTACTTATTTCTGTTGACAAACCAAATAATTTTAATTGTTGGTTGGTCTTATACTCGTCCTCATTTGCACTTGCTGTTGCTCGCACCTGCAGTTACGGCGAAATGTGGAGGATGGGTTGGACGCAATCAAGTCTCACACAGGGACGGAAGGGGTTTTTGTTCTTTGCTTACCAGTTGCATTGTATTGAGGAAGCCAAAACATTAATCATATTTTATAAGAGTGAGTAAATTTAAGTCATCCTTACAATATGATATTTGTGGCGTTGTACTGTCTGGTTTTTATTATTGGTTACAATCCAAACATCCCCTGGAAAATTACACCTGTGTGGCTAATGCATTAAGCGTTGCTGGAGATCACTCATTCACTTTAGGTAAAAGATTAGGATCTTGATTAGGATTATGGTAGATCAGGAGCCTGTCCTGGAAATATTAACATTTATGGCATTCGCCAGACTAAGATTTCATTTATTACATTTCATTCAGAGTTAAGGGCCTTGCTGAACGGCCCAGCTGTGGCAGCTTGGAGGGACACCAGATGTGAGGCTGGAATGCACCCTGCAATAATGTGAATTAATAAAATTGAAGTTTTAAAAAAGATTGGAATTGCAAATCCTAGAACACTGAGTGTGTCCCTGACAAAACGTTTACGGTTTTCTATTTGAATGATGGTCGGCACAATTGAACTTCATCACAATGTCACAGTGCAGAACACCAAACTTTCATGAGTGCATTCATGCGTGCAAATGAGTTCTGCAAAAACAAGTACCAGCTTATGATGCCACACTAAACTCACAGACGGAAGTCACCTTTCAGCATGGTGTGTGAAGTCAATTTTAGTTTCAAAGACCTTAAATGCAATAGAAATAGAAACAGAATTAGAAATAGAAAGAGCAGAACTGGCTCAGGCACAGAATAAATGGGTAATTTAATTTCTAATCCACACAAACAGCACAACGGCAGTATGGCTCCTGGACGCTGCAAACAACTGCGAAAAACAAATAAACTCACAGACAAACGAGCAAATGTTGACTGATTTCTGTCAGGCACAGAGGTGCTCCGTTTCAGCTCAATTGGACACAGAGCGGTTTTTGTGGCTCCAGAATTTGGCAGCAGCGGCGTGATGTTGTGAAAAGAGAGAAAAGCAGACGAGGTGTGAAAGCGTGTGTAGTGCGTTATGGAAATTATTCTGTATTGAAATTGAAGGTGATACCACTTCAACGTGTTTCTTTGATTAAGGGGGAAAATGCACATTTTAAATGCACAAGATTTAAACACATTTTCCATGACTCTTTTACTTTTGTGATTTTTATCAGAATTCTTCATCGTTGTCATTTTTATGTGCAAATCTGTGACAGTGAATTTATTTTATATTCCTTAATCAGGTGAAGAAACATATTTGCCAAATTCTGTTGGATTTTTTTTTTTTTTTTGCCATGTTTAAATAAATGTGCCTTTAACTTTAACTTTATCTTTTTTTTTTTTTTATAAACATATACACTTTTTGTGGGAAATAAAATACTACCCTAGACCCTATTACCAGGTAAGGAACCATATATTGTATGGTAACTTTAACTCAATTTACAACATAAAAATCACAACGATGAAACATTTTGAGGGAAAACACGAGTCATTAGAGAAAACATATGCGCAGCAGTTCGAGGTGAGGGCATGTAAAATACTCAAACTGAGATTCCAGTGTTATGCGTTAAAATGCCCCTGGCATTGAGCAATGCTATTACAATGTACATTACAACATAATTTTATCACGCAAAATTGTCTGAATTTAATGAAACTTTTGCAGTACTTAGATATCTGCCTGAAGTTTAACCTGCACCATAAGTGAAATGTTAATTAAAAGCGACGTTATAAACAGTTTTGTGGCGGATTTAATAATCTACTTGCTGCTAATAAGATACTTGTTCAATGTTGATTGAACTGACAAAGCTGAACTGAATATTTTTACTGGGATTACTGTAGTTCATATTTTCACCACTGATATAACAACGCTGAAGTGGTATACAGTAAGTGAATTTTAAGGCACTGCAGTCGTTTAAAGACAAGACTTTATCTTTAAATGAAGAAGTACAAAGTTAAACTCAGCTTAAACAAGGAGTTCTGCCGTACAGAAAGACAGGCAGACAGACATGTACGTGGGATTCAACCTGAAATAATAATATCACTGACTACATTAAAACTGATCAGATTATTTTTAGGTTTAAACTTTTTCATCTTTTTAACCATTTTTTACTCTTTAAAAAACTCTTTTTCCATCAACAACGGAACTTACACTATATACAGTATAATTAACAAGGTTACAGGCACATTTATTTAAATACAAAAATCAAAATATACAAATCTTGCGAATGTTACCAAATGATATTAACAGGCAATAATTCTGAAATGTTGTGTCCAGTTTTATACACGGACATGATATAGAGAGAGATCAAGCTGAAGAACTACACAATTACTGGAAAATCCTTTTTACTTTCTTTTTTTCTTTTTTACTTTCTTTCTTTTGTTCTTTCTTTCCTCCTTCCTTCCTTCTTTCCTTCAACCCTTCTTTTACAGGCTTAACAATCACATTCAGAAATCAAAGCGCATTCATACATTCAAGCGGTTTTATTGTTTAAAGCTAGTTCCTTGTTCCCGAGCAGTTCAGATGTACGCCGTGTGCCTTGCTGCTCTCGTTCATGTTTTATTGCCTCCCCCACTTTCGCAGCCTGCCAATTTGGCTCCCTGAGTAAACAGTGCGTATGAATTGCTGATAATTGGGAGAGTTGCCAACAGTATGGGAGAGAGTTCGCAAGGTCATAGGTCAATGTTTTTGGGCTGCTGGCCAGCTGCAAATGGGTCAGTGCTCATTACGAACCATTCGTGTGGACGTGCACCTGAGCTGTCACAAGCATTAAGCCTGTTTAAAACACGTTTATTAGGCATTGTAACTGCTTTCCTCATGCTTAAGCAAGATGGTGCAGACTGGTAACAAATGTTAACAGGGAGTGATTAGAAGTTAAAGAGTTCACTGCTCATGCTTTCTATCAAGCTCATATTCGTAAAAAAAAAAGTTTAGCGACTGTGTTCATTAAGGATTAATAATTCTGGGAAACATGCTTTAATGAACATTTGCATTCTTTAATCTGATTGATGACTTATTTTCTATAATTTTCTATAATTTTATATAACATAACTATAGGACCTGGATAAACACATACAGTATGCAGTAACTAATGTGCTAAATCACTGAAGGCACTGATGGCTGCTTAGTGGCAGCACTGTTGTCTTGCACCACAAGGGTTTTCATATGCAGATGTTTATTTAGCATTTATGGATGAAATCTCCAGTGTTTTGTATCAGTCAGACTTAATGCTGTGATTTTAACTTTAAACTTATAATCTCATAAAGTTTTAATGACATTGACTCTCATTAATTCTACAGTATGATGAAAGATTGTAGAGGTTAAACATGACTTCTATATGTAGAAACTTAGGCTAAGGCTTAATAAACTTAATAAAGTAAAAATCAGGACAATTTGACCACGTAAAGTGCATGCTGGGAAGCGGGCGTCAGGAACCTAATGTCAGAATAAGAGTTTTACAGAAAGTCAAAATCACAAAAACCAGAAACAAATATGTGAAGATCATGATATATTTAAGTTTCACCTGTCCTCACCATGCATTCGCACTACTGTAAGTGTCCGTAAAATGTATCTTAAAGAATAGAATTGTTATTCTACATTATTTGTTGTAAAGTACAATAAATAAAGGAAGAAAAGTTACTACAGTGGTGGCACAAAGGCATAGCAGAGTAGGCTACTTGGAGTTTCCAAATTGCCCGTAGTGTGTGTGCTTGTGTGCCCTGTGATGGATTGGCACTCCATCTAGGGTGGTGACCCCTAGGATAGGCTCAAGGCTTCCTGAGACGCTGTACAAGATAAGCAGCATACACAAACATAAGCAGTCAATGTCTTATAGCTTTATTGATTTATATTTATTTAAACAAAAATGGATGCATTATCAGATGATGAAAAATTAAAGCACATTTATTACAGTGTATGGACTACTGTAAACTCACCTTTTCCTTATTTTACAGTTCAGTCTTAACTGCCTACTGTTTTACTGATTTTACATGAGAACTGCTTTTGTGATCATAAACTCTCTCTGTAATCATCCCTGAATTCTCTTATTCACAATCTGCCCATACTTTACATTTTTATACAGAAGAACGCCAGCCCTCGCTACAAATTTGCACCTTAACCATTAAAATTTTGCAAGAAATTTGAATCTGCATACGAAGCAATTTTGTCTGGAATAATGCATGTTTGCATGTTTGGAAAGCAAAGCAAAGTTTATGAATTTTGTAATTTTTTTTTTTTTTTTTTTTACATTTTGTGCATGATTTAGTGAAGTCATAGCACCATATGTCGCAAGAAAGTTAGCAAGGATGGTAGCAAGAGATTAAAAGGGAGCCACTTTTAGTTTGATTTTTAAAGCAGCCGGTGCTGCCAAGAGGAATCATAAATTAAGGTTAAGTGAGTTTTAATGTCCCTTTATTTAATAAAAATATGGTTATAGTGTAAACTGGTAATATTGGTAATATTTTTGGTTGGCTGAAACATTCTGCATTTGCTGAAAATGTGTTTCACAACATGAAATTTACACCTTAATTACTCATCTCCAGAACAGATTCCACTGTATACAGTTGTAGAAGAGTAATGATTTAATGATTTATAATCACAGCTTCCAGTGTCCCCCTGAAGAGGACAGGTTCCCTTCTGAGTCAGGTTTGTCTCAAGGTTTTTTCCCCATGTTGTCTCAGGGAGTATTTTCCTTGTCACTGTCTTCTCTGGCTTTTTCATTAGTGATCTAAATCTGTATCCAGATTTATGTAAAGCTGCTTTGTCAAACTGTCTATTAGAAAAAAACGCAATATAAATAAAACTGACTTGAATTCAAATATATGACTCATAAATAACGCAAAAACACCAGCAGTACTATAATCCGAAAGCTGCTCACTTCTTCACTTTCCCATATTTTCGATTCAGTTATGGGCGTGAGGGTGCAATGCAATTCCCACAATGTATTCGTATAGTCTAATCAAAGCTTTAATCCTCTGCATGGTCATTTTAACCCACCATAATTATACATTACTCCGTTATACTGTCTCCAGTCAGCGTTTGAGCCACAACTGCCCTGACAGGCAAATATACCACTAATAGTCATGTTAGTCATTTTCTGATTGGGGCGTCAGTGGCTACTTAATTCCAGGCCACGTCTCAGAGCTGTGCCAATGTTACCCAGGCCTGTCATGTGCAGTGGAGCTTAATAAGTTAGACACAACAAACAAACATTAATGGTTCTTCGGCAAACATTTGGGTAGTCTCTGAAAGCTCTCTGGCAAAAATCCGTCCCCAGATTGCCTTGCTGCCCCGCCTGGATCCACCTTTCTTATGTTCTCACAAATTTCCATGCTTCTACCTCTAGGAAGACTGACTTCAATCCTAGTAAGTTTGGTCATTTTCTTACTGTAAAGACACCGCCCAATGCTGGAGGTCACCTGGGCATCTTGAGAAGATGGAAGATGAAGATGGAAGCAAATATACTGGAGAATATTTGAGCATCATGGTCCTCTCTCTCTCTCTCTCTCACTCTCTTTCTCTCTCTCTCTTTCTTTCTCTCTCTCTCACTCAAGATTCAAAGATTCAAAGGTGCATAAATATTTACATTCATATTGCCAAAAATTTTAATTTTTTTCTCTCTCTTTCAGTTTCTCTCTTATATTTAATTGTTAGCAAATACTTATTTTTGTATTTGATTACAAGTATTTGCTTTTGATTTGACTCTGAAATTAATTTCAGTGTGAGATAAATCCATGCCATTTTCCCCAAGCTGCAAAAGTAACATGCTCTGATTGGTCATGGATTTTTAAGTATTACAACACCGCCTGGAGAAAATCTACAGGCCAGATGTCCAAGGTAGACCAGCATGCTTTGCAATCCAGATCCCACAGGGTCCCAAACCATTTTGTGCACACATGTCGGTGTACATTTGTTACTGCAGTCATGCTACCATCCAGTGTATCTCTCTCAGGACTCCGAAATGCACACACCGATGCAAAATAAGACCAAATGTGATTTATTAAGGGTGCAAAAAGCTCCTATAATGTATGTAGCTCATTATAATATATATAATTTCTGAGTTTCTGCGTAAGTTATGGTAATTATGGTCATTAATGAATTGTAAAAGTTTGAAACGTGTAGTGTCTAACATGCTTTGGTTTTATAATTAATCAAATAATCAGATTCTAAATAAATAGCATAACTTTTCATAGGAATCTGACTGTGTTTAAGGAAAACTTGGTGTGTTAATACATAGTAATGTGAAGTAGTGCTAGGCAATTAAATTAATCAAAATTAGAAAAAAAAATCTAAACTGACATTTGTAACTTCTTATTGACGTAATCTTGTGGAACTTCTAATTGACGTAATTATTTCACTTTTTTATTCTGTTAATAATCTGTTAATATTTCCCCCACGGTGTGTTCATGTCCCCTCCAAACATACTACCATGTGGGTAGTTACATGACTCCACCGCATCCCATCTGTGACATAGAGCTCTTTCATTAGAAAAAAAAATCCCAGCGTTAATAGATAGCTTTATCATATGTAAAGTAAACACCTTGTCAGTGACCTATGAGGGAAAAAAAGAAAGAAAGAAAAGAAAACATTATTTAATCATAATGGAGGTAAAATATTCAATTAATCATGATCTGAAGTTGTATCACCCAGCACTAGTGTGAAGTATGTTGGTTACAAATCAGTAGCAACACTCAAGCAATTAAGTCAGATATAAATGATGAACATGATTGGAAAAATGTAACAAAGATATGATCAAAAGTCATTAAACTTAAAATGAAATATTTCAAGGCTTTTTTGTTTTAATTCCTGTGTTAATTTAAATGATTATGACTTTTGGACATTCATGAGAATAAAAAAATCCAGTATCTCAAATATATTAGCATATTTCCTGAAACCAATCAAAGAAGCATTTACAATACAGAAATGTCCAACTTCTGAAAAGTATGTTCAGTTATGTACTTGGTCCTTTAACATTAATTACTGCATACAGTACCTGTTGCATGGGAGTAGAAAATAGCTGAATAAAAACAATAGAATATGGTACTATGCATGTTTTATTTACATTTCACGATGATAACTTCTTCAGTATTTTTCAGTATGGTTCAAGATTTCAAGGCTGATTGGGGGTTTCATAAAAGTCGATAAATAAAAATCCATCATGTTTACATTTCTGCACAACTAAAGTAATAATAATTCATTCATATTACTATTACATATTGCCATAATAATATTTTATTTTTAATAAATTTTAAATTTAAAACTTACCAAATTCGACGCTAGTCCCCTAACTCTGCAGAAAAGTGCGTGCATGGTGTATAAATTGTATCTTTAGATTTTTTTTTTTTTTCAAAAAAATAAAACCAGCAAAACTGGATTGTTTGTGCAAAATGCAGCTAAATCACAATGCATCTGCTATTGCAATCTTGCACTCTCTATAATATCAAATTTCATTACAGCCTTGTACCATCATTTATTTTTTTAACAGTATTTCAATTTCATTTGACTAATCATTTTCTCGTAACTTTGTGCTTTTATTTGTTGTATCAAGAAGCACTTACCTCAAACTCATAAGAGTATAGCAACGCTGTCTAATGTTGCCAGTAATGCCAGTAAAATCATTTCCATACGGCTGAGGTACTCGGGATGAAATGACTCAAGAGCCAAAACCTTGTACTTTGTCACTCAACCAGATTAGTAACACAAAAATGATTTCCGTATGTCTGAAACCCACCAGAGTTTGGACTTGTCTAGGTGAATTTCGAGCTAATGCCTTTGTCACTGAGTCAACACAAACTATAAACTACAGTTTTGTAGGAGTTGCAAGACGGTGAGTCACCACTAAAAAGCTTGGCAAACATGAACCGAGGTACGAGACAATGACGCAAAAAAAAGTAATAGAAATAGCATTAGCTATGCCAGCACAGGTGGGAGCAGGAATCAGAGCGGTAAGTGATAAACAGAAGCACTGGCAGATGGCGGAAGAAACAGAAACCAAACTTTTCTGCAGGTGTAGGATGACCAGTGGGAGGAGGTGCGAATTAAAGAAGTAGAATCTGAGAGCGAGTCAAAGGCAGAAATAGAAATAATCACAGCACCAGGAATGAAGGAAATAAGATCGCAGCTGATATAAATGTAAAAATTGGAGTAGCTATGGTGAAGAGTATTTAAAAAAAATACTATATAGGAGACATTATAGCTCCACCACCTGCTTTGTAACACACCCACCATGATCCTTAAAGGAGCCAGATTGTCAAAACAGATTACACATCAACTCAGTGTGATTTAGAAAGCTGTTTTATGCCCCTCTTGGTGCTCATGAGGCTTTGTCTCAAACCTTTAAAGGGCCGAAAAAGCAAAAAAATCTCAAATGGCCTCAACTTTTGACTTTTGTACACTATGTCCTGACATAGGTGGAGGAACGTTCATAGAGCTTGTCTGTTAATTAGGAATAACTTCCCTAAAGAGACCCTAGAGGGTCACTCTTTCTCTCCAGACCTGTCAGCACTCCTTTCAAATAGGTATTGGGCTTATTTCGGAGACCTTTTTGCCATTTAATATGAATCCCAGGCTACAGCTGCAGGAATGATCAAGAGCAAGAGAGCTTGTAATGCGTTCTGGCATTCCCAACAGCCTTCTGCACTCATCTTCATTACCATGAAACGCACAAGATAGTGAGAAAAAAAAACACAGAAATACAGTACCATTCAAAAGTTTGGACACAAGTTTGGATTTATTTTTAACATTCTAGAACAATACTGTATTTTTTCAAAACTATGAAATAACACACATGGCGTTAAGTAATTAAGTAAAAACAACAACAACAAAGACAACAGTCAGTTGATATTGTTCTTGCAAGTGCTAGTATTGTCAAGCACAATTGCGAAATTGCAAAACCCATCAAGCACCATGATGAACCTGGCTCTCATGAAGACTTTCCCGGGTGAGCAGGACCAAAAATGACCTCTTATGTTAATTTAGAGTTACCTGCCTCAGAAATCACAAATTGACCTCAAAATCATCTCAGATTAGAGTCATTATGAGGCTTTACAGATCATAAGTAGCAGACCCATCTCATTGTCAACTGTTCAAAGAAGATTATTGGATATTTTGGATTGGTTGCCTTAAGCATTGTTTTGTAATGTAGAAATAAATACAAATCAGGAAAGACCATGGAATTAGAAAGTGTGTCCAAACTTTTGACTGGTAGTGTAGCTAAATTGAAGATGAGCCTAGAGTTAAAATAAGCATATTTATTATTTATGACAAATTCACCCACACTTTATTTATTTATTTACTTACTTATTTGTTTTCTTGCTTACTTGCTTGTTCCAGAAATCCTCCCAGTTTTGTTTGCAGTGAGGTCTAAGCATAGAAAAAGCACAGAACAAAAGTACACAAAAAAAAAATTACCAGGTAAGATCATCTTATTTTTGCAGTTGTTTTTTTTTTCATTCGGGTTGTTGGACATTTAAAACTACATGATTAAAGGTCAGGAGTAACCATATATCTGACCATAAACTGTGATTTAGTTGATACTGTATCTACTTGCATACATCTGGGTTATGATATATACCGTAACCACAGAAAATAATTGTGTTTTTGAAATTCTGTGGAATCATTCACTGAACTCCAGCGCTATGAGTTAATATTTGCAAGGCGCAGACTCCTTAAGTGTTTCAGTTGGAGCGGAGGAATTTCCAGGCATCATGAAGAAAAATATTTAGATTTGAAGCCCTCAAATAAAATAGATACATTGAGAAGCGGTGTCATGGACCACTGAGAAGTGGAGAGTCAACTTCCTGTCCTCTTTGTGGCTTGGCTGAGATCTCTGAAAATGGCCTTACCTGCATTCAGGCCCCTTATATTTTTTTGGAGGAGATACAGGTCAGAAACGGAGTCTTCATACTGTAGGAGGAGAAAAGCTGGGTTTCAAATCAAACAGTCCTCTCACTCAGTTGACTCCTTTATCTTATTTACGAGTGTATCCATAAAAATAGCTTTCAGTGACTCTGGTAAAAAATGTCCTCCATTACGTTGAAGAGAACAAAGATTTTATTCTGATTTATTTTACAGGCAATGTCTTGTTTTATCAGCTAAATGCCAGATTAAGTAATTGATTAAAATATATTTTCATATACTGTGCCAGTCATAAGTTTTTGAACACACAAGTTTTATTACATTTTATTACAGTCAAACAAATTATATAACTTGATAACAGTAAAGTGTACTGTATAACTGATTCTTTAAATGTGTGCTTCATTAAGCACAGGCTCTGATGTTTTGAGTCATGATTTTTCTGTGGTTTTTTTTTTACGCTCTTGTATTTTCCTGATTTCTGTGTGCAAGGAACATTATTTTGTCTGTGCCTTCCACTCCTTTGTTCTTTGTTTAATTCAGAAGTTCGATTGATGTCAGGTGTTTTTGATGATTTTTATTTATAAACATATTTGTTTACTCTTTGTTTGTTTTGCATTTTGTTTCTCTTTGTTTGGTGTGTTACAATATGATTGGTCTTCGTATTGTGTTTTTGTGTGAAAGCTAATGTTAAATCATAGCTCTTACCCGTAGCTCATACATCGTGTTTTGTCTTGTTCCGTATATAGTTTGTTAATAAAGGATGCCTGCACTTATGTTCTGCCTCCTACACATTCCTGACAGAAAACCAGACCAACATTGTAGGAGGCAAGCTTCCCTGGATATTTTTTTGTTGGGGCTGTAATCAACAAGTTTGCCAGTGAATCAGCGAGAGCAACTGAATGCCCGGTGAAGGCCAACTGGCACGCAACTTGTGCTTCAACAAACTGCTGGCAACATAGAGCAAGCAATAGAAACCGCCTGGGACTGCTCTCGCCTCACGCTCCAACGAAAGATCGGCAACAAATACTGCCTGGTTCCTGTACTGAGCTCCAATGAAAGGCTGACTGTGCAAAGCGCCAATGTGTCCAGGGTAAAGCCGACAGGGCAGCTTCCTGTACTGCAATTCTGAGAAAATGCTGATAGCTAAGCTCTTCTCAAAGCCGCAGCCATGCTTTTGTTCTCAGCCGTGCTTTCTGCTCAGCGTGCTGTGGAGGTAAATCTGGCAGCCCCCCGAACCATGCGCAAAGTTTCACTTCCTATGAAGGTCAAACTGGTGGCCTCCACAGTCCACTACCTTGCAGAGTTGGACAAGAGAGCCTACTATGTCAGACTTCAGTCTGAACCAAGCTCTGTTTCAGTAAATGTTGATAAGATGCCCTACTTCCTGCCATGCTTTACCTGGATCATGCCCTCTTCCATGATATGTTCTGCTTATACAGTATATGCCATGCTCTGCCTGAATCATTCTATGCTATGCATGTTCTGTCCCACTAACACCATTACATATCCCACCAATGCCCTGTCCCATCCTAGAAATTATTCTAGGCCCTGCTCCAACAATGCTGTGCCATGTTCCAGCTGTACCTTAATCTACCTCAGTGATGCCACACACTGATCCAGCATTGCTCTTTGTAAGCCTTAGCCTGCTTTGCTCAACCCTTGTCCAACCATGTCGCAGCTATTTATTGAAATGCTCTCCAGCATTGAAGACACCCTGTTGTAGCACCACCACTGCCATGCTTCAAGAACATTATGCTGGCACCATCACCTTGCTTTGTGGCCATGCTTGCTTTACACACTAGCTTTGATGATGTCATGCTCGCTTGACATACAGTACTAGCTTCAATGGCATCATGTTTTCTCAGCCCCCTAGCACTGATAACATCATACTTGCTCCACATCCTAGCTTTAATGACATTGCACTGGTGCCACCCACTTTGAGGTCAATCTGATTGGCTCCTCATTCATGTTCTGGGGACTTAGTGAGCCTGTCAAGTTCTCCTTGAATGTCCAAAAGGTGGCCTCAAAACTCCCGTGCCCTAGTCTTTGTATAGTTTCGATGTGCCAATCACCAATCGCCCATGCACCCCAAGTTCCAACATGCCAAGCACCAATTCCAGTCTGTTATTCCATGCCTGGGGCCTGTGCCAAGTCCTAACCTAGCATCCAAGTTAAGAGTAGCCACAGTTACTGTACCAGGTGCCAGTCCAGTTCCTTCGCCTAGCCCAGACCTTTCTTATAAGAATAATCCTTCGTGCCTTGTAAACTTTATGTGAATATTTACTACTTCTCTGGCTATTCCCCTCTTTACCCACTCACTGCCTTTTGCTGGATGGCTTGAGTGTGATGTTTATTTAATAGTTGTACTTGTGCCATATTCCTTACATTAGACTTGCTCTTGTGGGTTGTTCAAATTTGGGATATTTTATAGCCAGACACTGATGAATACTTTTCCAGACCTTCTTTTGATTGTTTTTCAGTTTTTGGTTTAGTATTTGTGTAGGTATGCGTTCTAACAAATACTGGGAATTTTTATAGAGATCATATGGCACTTAAATTACACACATCAACTGCATTCAATTAGTTGTGCAATTACATAAAATAAGTTTGTTGTAAGCATGTATTCAAGCATACATGTTGGTGGGTGTAAGGTTTTCCAATATTGTATGAACTTTCCCATGCTTCTATGCCCATGAAAGGGGTTGCTCTCATTGTGTTTCCTGAGTCCTTATATTGGACTTCCTATAATGCTGGCGAATATACATATTAATTGCTTTTGTCTGCTGGAAGTGTTTCCTATTGTCGTCACTATGACTTACATGCTAAGGACTTTAGTTTTTTTAATGTACAGGATGTGTTTGACGCAGGGCACCAGGTCTACAGTAAGGCTTAAATATACTCTCTTTGCTGATAATAAACAGAGAACGTCCGACACATCAAGTGTGTGTGTGTGTGTGTGTGTTTGTCTCCCCTGGCTCAGAAAACCGGCTATTAAGCATATTGAGGTCTGGAATACGCAGCGGGCAATAATTCCTTTTTTTTTTATTCATCTTAAACTCATTTGGGCGCTTGTTTTAAACCCAACATTTTGTGTGTGTCTGTGAGTGTGTGTGTGTGTGTGTGTGTGTGCACATGTAACACCTAACCTGTATTACCTCTAGCTCATCTAATACTGGTAATTCAGACTTGCAGTCTTTGACTTGTCGTACATTTCAGTGATACCATTCAGACCCCTAAACCACATTTGTTCCCATGAGCCTTCTAATATTTGTAATGCAATCACATCAGCAGTCAACTAAATCGTCTGTCTTGTCAAATATCACCATTAGGTTATACAACTACCAGCTGTTTTAGCATTTAATGGCCATCGAAATGCCTATAATCATTTTAGAATAAAACCAAAACAAGATCATATAAAAAATTATTAAAAAATATATTTTTTATAAAGATGCCTAGATGCCTATAACCATTATAGAATAAATCCAAAAC
>JAOVVA010000054.1:22362015-22389896 GCA_028565275.1 Leiocassis micropogon
GGACTCCGGCAGGACTAACTATGACAGCATAACTAAAAGGGAGAGCCAGAAGGAAACACAGACATGAGGGGGAACTGGTATGTAAAGCACCGGTCACTCCACCGCCGAGTGCCTCCATACAGCATCAAACTGACTATTGTGTAATACAGTTTAATATTTACTACTTGTGCATTATTGTGGATTTAATTATGCTTTATGTATGACTTCATTTGAAGAAAAAAACTCTACTGTACATGAATGAATAATGCATACTGCATACTGAGGTGTGTTTTAATATTAAGAAAATAACTGATAATTAACACTAATTACACTAAATGTCATGACTAGGAATCACCAGAACAGTAAGTGAAATGAATTGTTTCTCTGTGCGATCTTTCTAAAAATAGCATTAACTGCACACTGACTGTTCATCCTGTGAGTACTCATGACTCAGTGTCCACATCCTTTATCTAAAAATAGCACTGTTAGAAAGCTTGGTGAGGCGTCACTGCAGCACAGACACGGCGTAGATTTCAGTTCCATTTCGGTCTGTACACACCCAGCCGCGCTGTTTCAGTGATGCACGTTTCAGAGAGCCGGGTAAAAAAGAGTAGAAAGAGAGCCACAAATAAACATGAGTGCTGGAGCGAGTGCTGCGTACACCAGTCATAAAAGCAGTCAGTCAGACTCGGTATGATGAAATCTTACACAAACCTAACTACTAACAGCACACACCATCAATCACCGAACAGATAACGGCACAAACATACGCAGTGTTTAGGGTTATGTTTAGGATAAAAATGAGAAAAGTGGGGGAATGAGCAACTGCATGCGTCAGACAGTTTCAGATTGGATGAGATGAAATTATCTGATGCATGAAACCACGACACATCAAAAATAAACACATCCCTGCATGATCTGAGCCTTAGACTTCTCAGCCTTCAGCCCTCGCTGTCTGGTGAAGTCATCAGGGGGACCGATAATATTCCACTAACGTGAAGCAGGAGCCATGCAGGTGCTCTGACTCAACACACACACACACACACACACACTGACTTTATATTTCTGTGATGTAACATACTGTACACATTATGTACACATTATGTAAAGCACATTGAAATACACTTTTCAGATTAAAAGCCGCACTTAACTTAAGTCAGTATGTTACATGTGAGGAGGAATGATATCCATTTAGTTCAACTATAATCTGAAAAATTGCTAAAATACAAATTGTTTTAACAAATTAAAACCTAACATTAGCATATATAAGCAATGCTTTGGTTATTGATTTATTTTTCCATGTGGTTACCTAGCAACATATTTAATTATTTATTTTATTTTATTTTATTGTTTTTCTATCGGTTATATAAAAACAAAAAGAAAGAAAGAATGAAAGGAAGAAAGTTTTCTATTTAAAGTATTCAAATATATATGCACATGTGCACACGCGCACACACGTGCGCACGCGCGCACACACACACACACTTCTGGTTTAAAGCTAATGATGTAAAGCTGCTTTTCATCAGCTGACTTCATGTTGCATTTTTACATTTCTGACGGTCTGCCACAGGTGCTGTTTATTAATCCCCTCGACGTGCAACTGACTGCAAGTATGAGTCATCTGACAGCAATGAAAACTAAAAAAAAAAAAACAACAACAAAAAAAATTTATAATAATAATGGGTGTTTTGTCTATACATATATATTAATTAAAATCCAGTAACAAATATATAGCACTTTGACAACAGATAATTTCTAATAATGGTAGTAAAAAAAAAAAAATCTGGTTGTGAGATATGTATAAATAGTTTGTTTATTTTGTTTCCGTGTAGTATTTTTACTCATGTGGCACCACATGACACTGCAGTGGCAGAATAAAACTGCCATTGAAAATATTCAGATTTTTTTTAAATAGACTTGTGGTACAGGGAATCAACAAACAGATGAATTGCAAAGTTCATCTCCAGTTACGTTTACGTTAGGTCAAAAATGAATTAAGCTCTTAACAAACCCGCTAAGAAAAAAACCCAAAAAACAAAGAAATGTTCTGCCTGTTTATTTTTTTAACAGACACTAGCACAGACCTCTTGGTCAAACCTTGTTGAGATGGTACTTTTCAACCACATATTTCATATAAAATGCTTTTTGTCCGGTGATGCAACGGCACAAGATTTCAGGGAATAACTTTATTTATTATGCGCTACAAGGCCATTGAAAATACATACCATTTTAAGACGTGGTGAAAAACATGCTTGTTTTTTTGTTTTCCACATAGCATACCTTACCTGATTGGTAGAGATGCCTCACTGAGGTTAAGCCTAAATTGAAGTAACACACAAAATGTGCTTTACGAAATGGTTGAGCAGAACATTAAAGTTTTATTGTAGAAATGACAAGTCATGATATTATAGAATAATAGAATTATCAAGGTTGTCATTGCATTCATTATTCAATCGCTATTTCATCATTCCTTCAGTATTGTGACTATCCTCACCACTACACAGCAAGCTGGAGAAAAATGTTTAGACAACTTCAAACACTTCTGGCTACTCTAACTCTTTTTGTCTTGTGTGTAGTGTGAGCGCCTGCCTACACACTTCACCATATTAGAGTTTTTGCAAACCTGTGTAAGTGATCACCGTAGACACAAGACCATATTCGAATATGCATATTAAAATGAATATAAACCAATGATTCATTATGGAGAACTATTTAACACTTTTTGACCGATCAGAATGAAAAACTTAACAGCACTTTTGATGACGTGGTGAAATTGAAGTAAAATCTAGTCCAGGTTTCTTTGCTGGAAAACGCTGAGCAGTTTATGAAACAGAAACTCCGCTGACATTTTTCCCAGCTGCTCTCCGTCTTAATTGCCCCAAGATTAGGGCACAATCCTCTTCTGCTTTCTCAACTACAATTTGTGCCCATGGGAGCAAAATTCACCCATTTCTTATCCCCTGCTTTTTTGTGCTCCTGGGCTTAATGATTACACATTGCAAAGTTTATTGTGAATGTCACTGATTGCGGCCCAGACGTGTTCTTTGGCATGCGTCTAGGCCTCTAAAAAATTTTTGTTACTTCCACACTAATTCTTTCTCCTTTTTGTGCTGACCTTGAAGTAATGTGAAATAGATGTTGGGCATATCAAAGGGCTGAACAAGCATTTTTCAAAAGTGTAACACTCAGTGTTAGATACGCTGATCCGATCCGACACGTGACGTGTACCTTGTTGTAGAAGTGTAAAATTACCTCCACAGACAGAAAGCATATGGTAATGCTCAAGTCCAACACAGAGTGTTAACACTTGCTAATACTTTCTGTAAGATCACAATCTGATGTGCACTGCACTTTCCTGGTGTATTGTGGTTTATTCTGCGTGTTATCAGGGTTATTGCTCGTACTGCACAAACGCAATGTTTGTGATCGGAGTTTTAAAATGATCTTCCTTGTGAACGGTCACAGTGCTTTTCTCTTTAGGTAAACTTCGTCATTATGTTAAACGTACAGTACAGCTGCGGTCTCGGTTAAAGCTACCTGTTTGATTTGATCCTTTCAGCAACTAGAACCCTAAACCACTATGGCCTATTTCCCTCGTACCAGGGGGTAAAACTGACAGCCTGCATTCGGGAAAAGTTGTGATTTTTACACATGCTTTCCCCCCACAACCGAAACAACACCTTCTTGAAAAGAAAAAAAAAAAAAGATCTGTGGTCTTCATTTCAATATTGGCGGCAAAGCCAGACAGAGTTTGATTAAACGGTCCCGCATGGCCTGCAATTTACGGCGAGGGATTCAGTTTCACCTAAAATTAGCCATCACCCTCAATTTATTACCTCAATTGAGGAGACAGCGCAAATGCCTGTTAACTAACAGTGCCTAACCCAGGGTTCTGCCGATATACTGTTGCCTTCTAATTCACCAGGACACAGTCGTGATGTTTGTCTGTTATAACTTTACACCACCACCACCACCACCAGCCCCTCGCAATTTTTATTTAGAGGGGAGTATAAAACTAGCACAGGAGTGTTAGGAAAACACTAAAATCTAAAATAATTTTATGGGGCTAGGAAAACAGCTTGTCCCAGTTGGCCAGTTGAGTTTTTAAAGCTATTTGTGGTTCTGCAGACAGGACTGGCTGGCACAGGCGCCTCTCCTGGTGTTCTCCAATAGGGAGAAAAGAAAAACTCTTCTGGAGTCTTTCATAATCTGTCAAAGGCAAATTAAGGTCCAGGAGAATTTACACCTGCCTTTATAGGGCTGGGTAAATTGCACAGTCCTGTATTGCATGGATGGATTCCACGTCATATTAAGTTGTTAGACCATTAACATGAACAAGTCCGGGCCATTTTCCCCGTCTGCGTTTGATTGTGTGCTTGGCCAGCGTCGCACTCTGAAGTGGTGATGTTGTAGGCTGCTTCTCTGCGCTACGCTTAGATCACTTTGTTATGTCAAGATTTGAGTTTGGTAACGACCAGTTCCAGATCTACAAAACTTTTTTCTTTGCTCATGATCAAAGGTCTTCGATGGATGTCTCGAATATTCTCGCCGACAAGCTGAAACATTCAAGCTGACACTTTAAAACGTGCTAAACTTGCTATGCCTATACAGGTTTAATGCATGTATACGTTTAACGTCAATGAAATTGAATTACTTTGCACTGGTTTGGAAAGCAAGACACAAAACATCATGGCAGCAGTCAGGCCTATCAACGATTGTGGGCATAAAGCCACCAACCTGCTCCTGGGGTTCTTGGTTAATGTAGCGATTTTAGAAATACCACCGCTCTTCCTGGACTAACAGCACAGCCCAGAGCTTCGCCCACTCCCTTCGCTTTTTTTTTTGCCTATTTTTAGCAAGAGCTGTGGCTGCTCTGTAATATTTTGAAGATTATTGTAGTATTTTGTAACTGTTTTCCCCAGTTGGCAACTCTCCAGTGGCTATTCTGTTTTTTTCATCCATACTCTCTCTCTCTCTTTCTCTTTTCACTCTCCTCCTTCGATCATTCTCTCAACAGCGATCTCTGGTTGTAAAATAATAGACTGTCAGCCAGCAATAATTTGCAGTCCAAACAGCGCCGTCGCTCCCTGACGTTTATTGAAACCTCATCCCGCGCTCAGCCGTTTCACTTTTCCCCCTCTCCGTTGTGCCGTGTTTGTGCAGACAGGTCCTGAGCACAGCCCCAGCCAGAGTTTTTTAATAATGAGCAGCCGTGGTGAGCCTTGGCTGGGCCTCTCGTGCTTGTGTTGGCTTGGAGTCAGAATGGCAGGCGGGTAGTGCCATAGCCAACCATACTGATGGGATCGGTCTCACTCTGGCCTCTGATCATCTTCTTAGTTTGTTATATACAGTCTGCAGGAATGCAGGAATGTTAGCACGGCTGAGAACAAATAAGACAACTGATGATGGTGGCATGACAAGTGTTGTGGACAAGCTGTACCAATCACGCTCGCTCTCTCTCTGTGAGGTTATCCGGCTCATAATAAACAAAAACTAGCAAAAATCACAATTTCCAATTGGATACTTAAACCAAACTGCTCTTAAAGTTTGTAATGTACTGTATGAGAACCAGCAGTGAAATCATGCATGTGGTTCGTATCGATGAGGAAATGCATGTTTGTAAGATAATGATGTTTAATCATGTTTGTAAGAATAATTAAAACAAAAAAATGATTGCAAAACTGTTAAAAAGCCTCGGTGTGAGGTTACCATCTGCATTATTATTGTTACCAGGATTTAGTTTTGTCTGTTATTAGTTTGAGCCTAAAACCAAGAGCACAAAGCCAGGACTCAAATAATTTTCTCAAATCATTTAGCTCAGTATTTGTTAGTTATTAAATATCTGTCTTAGGTTAAAGCAACTTTATGTATAATTAAGTGATTCATAAATAATGCTGTTAATTATTGAAATAAGTATTTTAGTAAAACATTGAAAAATGTATGCAAAACCATTAGTCGGCTTGTGTGAGTTTAAGAAATCTGCGCTTCTTATGATTGATTACAAGAATTTGGTCTCGTCTATTATTGGTTAAAAATCTTAAGGGTGAAGGCAGGACTTATCATGTTTGTAAGCACAGTTTAAGCCCAGACCTGGAAGTATATGAGCCACTCAAACTGAACTTTTGCAAGATCTTGCAATATAAGGACTATTTGTTTAACATAATTTTTTCTCCCATGCATATTTTCCCCTTTTCATTTGCCTTTGTCTAACATAAAAAATAAGCAATGTGGTCTTGTATAATATCAATAAAAAATGTAGATTGGAGCAGAGTACTGCATTATAGTCTGTTGCTTTATACTCAGTATTGGATCATCATTTGCATCTCTGTTTTAGCAGGGCTGGATATTTGCATGAGGTATAACACAGCTTTTCATGCTTGCCAAAACACTCATTATAGATTAAAAAAATAAATAAAAATGTGGCTAACAGAAGAATGCATGAGCATGTGATGAAACTGGCCCCCACTAGCTTTCATTCATCATGATCAGTGGTAATGTAGTTAAATTAAATTAAATACAGAAGGAGAAACGTGGAATCAGGCTATTGTATGTTCGATCTTTATAAGTTACAGGTCTGCAATAAAGTGCAATTTGTGGAACATGGAAAAGTAAAGAAGAATCCAATGGATGCTTGAAAAAAATTGATCTGTAGTTGTAATTTTAATCACATGCATAGTGGTAATGAAGCAATTATGTCTAGTTGCATGCCATGTTTTTTTTTTCTGAAGCAAATAAATAACAGATAATATGAACATTACACTAAATATATGGGATAATATTTTTCATGTCACTCCATTACATGCAGAGGATAAAAAAATCCATATGTTTCAGTAGACACATGTTATAAAGGTGGGCTTGTGTTTCCTAAAACAGGGCTTTACAGGCCAAAAACAATCTTCAGGGGTGCAGGCTCAATGTTTTCATTGTTTTTCTTCTGCTGAATTGGGTCTAGTGTTGTTTTGCTTCCTGGCCAACACACCGGCGTTCCTGAGGTTGGTTAGGTGTGCTGATTCTGTGGCACGTGGACACACAGTTCTGCCTCAGTTCCATCCCACAGACTGCTGACTGGACCTCCAACAACAGCCAGCAGCAGGATTCAGCACAAGTAACCGCAGAACCCAAAGAATCGACATGCGCGCGCGCACACACACACACACACACACACACACACACACACACACACACACACATGCAGCTTTTCTTCATTAACATATTTTTATATATATCAAGTTGAAATCGGTGAATGTACCTAACACACATTTTCGGAAGACTATCTGGCACCACCTGACTCCACCTTTTCCTATGCAGTAATAAATCAGTTTTTAGCACACCTAACTAGCAATATCCGTATGATTTTTATGGAAGAATCCTTTCCAAGCTCTCTTGCCGAAAACACACGTGTCATTATGAGGAAGACTGGATGAAAGGAGTGTAAGATTGTACAGGGAGACCAGTCATGGTAAATAGTATAGTAATAGTAAAGCACACACGGATAAATAAGGATAAACACCCTCAAATGTTTTGGCTCTGAATGCTGTAGAAACCACCTGTTAAAGATGTATATTTCGTGGTATTGGATGGGTGTGATGGTACAAGTCTGCAACCAAGAATTTATACAAATATAATTATGCTAATTATACTAATGCATTCCTCTTGAATGGAGGCATAAAACTGATTGACATTTACAGAAGACTTCAAGAACAGTACAGTGATGAGACCTTTGAATGTGCAAAGATTTTATAGAAAGCCGGACATCTGTGAATGACAATCCTGGAGCCCACTGCATTCGTTCCTGCAAGTGGAACATCTGATCATTAAAGATCATCTGATAACTTGTTGCCTGATAAAAAAATAATAATAATAATAATAAAAATCAATTTATAACTTGTCTGTGGGAACTGTACACACAATCATTCACCAACACCACTTGCAGGTTACATTCCTGACCTCACTTCAAGCCATTTCCACATGTTTGGGCCATTAAAGGAGTTCCAAGGAGATCAGCGTTTCAGACGGGAAGCAGGCGGTCTTGGCCCTGGTGTACTACGAAAACTTTCTACTTTGACGTCATCCAAGCACTAATGAAACACTGTGATAAGTGCATTAGTGCTGCAGTTTTTACTTATAACTGTGTTCTGTTATTCTGCAAAACCAAAAGTCCCAGTTTGACTTGAACACCCTTGGTAATAGCAGAATCTTGACACCACTGACATTATTAACTTCTAATGTGTGTTATGATTTGTGGGTGTATAGCAACTACTGTTTGTCATCCATCCCTGTAAAAATGAGACGAAATGCAGAAAAAATGTCTTTTCAGGCCAAAAGGAATTTCGAAACTCAAACTATCTGGTAAACTCTGTTTTATGAATTATCAGTGTGTCCATTATTTTCAGATTGTATGGGTATTTATGAGACTGTCTAGATTTATAAAGCTTTCTTTAACCCACTGGACGATCCTCCTCCAGGTGTTTGATGTTTAATCGCTGACATGTAAGGTGAATTAACACTAAATCCACAGGTTTATTTTAAACTGGTGATAAACCCAGTGACACATACAGACTGAGAGGCAAGCGAGGGTATGATTACATTACCTTTGTGTGTGTGTGTGTGTGTGTGTGTGTGTGTGTGTGTGTGTGTGTGTGTGTGTGTGTGTGAAGATGAAGCACTACAACTGCACAGTGCTGTTTTTCTAATCACGTCTGGTTTCATATAAGATGCTCCCTCGCCTCGTTCACCTCCTCTGGAAGGTTAGCAGTCTTCATACATGAATTAAGAATCTGGGGATTTGCATGTCAGATCAGTGTTAGGATGTGGTTTTAGAGCACCCTAGGCTAAACTAGTCTAACAGAAAGCATATAAATGGCATTAGGACATGCTCTGTGTTGTACACCGTACACAACAGGGTACACTGTATTATTTAGGATTATGCAGATGGTATGTAAAGTACAGCGAGGCTAAGTAAGTGCTCAGACACCTCTTTTACTGTTATTTAGATTTCCAGTGCATATACAGTACAGAATATATACAGGGTGGGTGAAAATTAACCAGGCAATTTATAATGGCTATAGAACTTGTAGTGTCACTGGAGCATCACGCCATTCTGCTCTTACTGTGCTTGCGTGGTTAGATCAGCATGTTCAGGACGTTGGCTAGGACGACATAGACCTCACGACTGGCCTGAAAGAAGTCCAGATCTCACTCCATGTGATTTTTTTCCTGTGGGAGAGGACTTGGAGGCACAGAATCAGGAGGTTCTCAACAAAATCCCAAGCGACTTGCTTCAGAAGACTATATGTTTGAGGAAACTGGTTGACGCCACCGGTGCAAACGCTGAAATTTAAACATTTGCTTTAATTTCCCTATGTAATAAAGTACATCTACAATTTGTTTCAATAAATTTGTATTCATGGACTTTATTAGCAGTTGTTAATGCCTAGTTACTTTTCACTCACCCTGTACAATTGCCATTTGCACAAACAGTGTCTTTTGCCTTTGTATTTATGAATATGTAAACAAATTATGTATTAATCCACTTATCTAAGCCTGATACTAAAAACTAATAGTTATACAGAGAGCTAGAAGCAATAAAGAGCTTTACAGTCATCTTCGTTCCCGCACCCCATGCACACTCCTGTTAAAAAAAAAGGCACAGCTTAAACTTTTTTTTTTTTTTTTTAAGATAAGAATATATTTGTTGTCATTACACGCTTACATATTATATGGCATCTCCCTTATAAAATCCATGAAGAACTATAGATAAAAATAAATAAATAAATAAATAAAATAAAATAGGCAAATCCATCTAGGAACCTCTGTAGTCCAACTAGGGTCTGTAGAGGCCAATGGCGACCACTGTGTTTATTCACATTTTCATGAGCATGATATGACCTTAATATTCAATATTCACACTTTCTGTCTTTGGGCCGTGGGAGAAAACCAGAGTGCACGGAGGAAACCCACCAAGCACAGGAAGAACATGCAAACTCCATGCACACAGACCCCTGATGGGAATCGAACCCAGACCCTGGAGGTGCAAGGCGACAGTGCTAACCACTAAGCCACTCTGCGGGCAAATAAGGAGCTGCATTTACTGATGTGCAAAAGATGCTAGTAAAAGAAAGTAAAATTTTAAATGTACATTTTTGCATATTGAACATGAAGGGGTTTAATGGGGGCAGCATTGATTTGCAATTTGGAAATTTTAGTCAGACAAGAAAAAAATCTTTCAGAATAATGATGCATCAGAAGAAACATAAATGAAACTGCTTGGATATACAGTATAAGAGGAGAACAGCAACAATTATATATTTTAGAGACCCAGAGTCACCTGATGTGACTGAGAGGCCATCAGATGGACCTTTGTGTTCATAAGGTTATACAAATTGTTATACAAAGTTGATCATTTTGTATCATAGATGTCTTGAAGTTGTAGTTGGCAAACTAAGATCGGGACAAAATCAATGTGCGGAACGGACAGAAGAGAGAGAGAGAACAAAAAGCAGACATAAAAAGAAGAAAGGGAGGAAAATGACCAAGATGATAGAGAGAGAGAGATGCTTTAAAATAGGAATGGGGGTGGATCTGCACAAGTATGAAGAGCATTTTCAGGACTGGCAGAAGCACGAGGGGTGTAGAAACCAAAAATTGGCCTCTTGAGTGGAGCCACGCCGAGGTCAATAGACAGAGCTGAAACCGCTGTTGATCCTGGCAAGGCAGAGCAGCAGTGTCACAACGGGGGAGTCTACCTAAGCGAAGTGGATCAGCAGAGGTTACAACAAAACAGAATTGATATGCTTTATAGCCCCCAGAAGGGCAACATTTCTTGTGGTGAGCAGGAGGACGATGACAGGATGTAGCTAGAGGAGCTGAAATGCACCGCAGATCATAGTCGCCGGCCACTGAATGATTACACACTCGTCCCTCATTTAGATTTTTTCCTGCGTTGAAGTGCCATCCGAGTCTGCTGATGTTTTTTTCACAGGTCTGATAAGTGTTTGCAGAGCTCTGAGGTAGTTACTTCTGAAATGCGCTTTACATCGAAGTTATAGGTTAAAATATTACATACTGTACATTCTAATGCATTGTAGTGTGAGAGCTTGCACTGCCACGCTAACACGATCTGTGATGGAACGCGGTGTCATGGGAGAGCTTGTTAGCATATTAGGTTAGACATTAGACCCTGATAGTACTTTGATGGAATGCCATTTCTTTTCTCATCTCATTGGAAACAGATGGCTCTATACACATATTAAAGGGATGAATATTTCTTTATCCGGATGCGTGCTGAAATCAGCCCAACTGATCGGGATGAAAGATTACGACTCAATTAGACTGAGCTCAGCTTAATTGCTCATGCTAAATCAAATCTTTTCCTTTCTGGCAGTCGTGCCCGTGTCTGACAGACGAGGCTGCCAACTAAGTGCGCCGTTATTGAGAGCGACTTCTTCTCCCTGACGCAAGTCACAAGCTATCTGACTGATCAAGCCCGGCATTAACTGGACAGCTTTGATTTATGCCTTCTAACTTGTAACCTTGACCTGCGAGCACTAGTGCCGCCTGACCTTTAAACCCTTCTCACACTCCCCACTCCATATTTCACTTCAAGTCCAATCTCTCATCCAACACTTCAGCCTCTGGCCTTTAGACTTCCACTGTTCTGTGTACCTCTACCCAGGTGTTTATTTTTCCCCCAATGCCTCGTTTGAGCTAATGAAAATATTTTCCTCAAACTTTTACAAACTGTATCGGCACGGACGCTGTTCAGGTGAGAAGGGACTCGCGAGGGTCCTGGGTATAAACACAAACATAGTTTGGGCAGGGCTTCACCATTTTGATCGAGGAATGAAGGAAGCATGTGTCCCTCCCAAAGACTGATGGGTAAATACCGGCCCACCTCCATGGCACCCCTGAGGCTTGGGAGAGTGTCTGTTAGGCTAAGCGGTGTTGATGCTCATCAGCGGCAGTTCTGCTGAAGGAAGCTTTTCGAGACGTGCTGTTAGACCACAGGAGGGTACTTCAGTACAGTTTTGCATGCTGAAGTTTTCCTATTTAAACCTATTTCATTTACTAGTAAAAGAGTTTGTTATTTAAAAACAAAAAGAAATATGAAATGGCACTTGATTTCAGAGACATTTAAAATGTATTTTTATGCAGCTCATAATCACATATTACTAAAGATTTTTTCAGGTATAAAAACTGACATTTAATGATGTGTCCTTAAAAAAGTATCCTTTACAAGAACATGCATTTTTGTATTTGTATTTATACAAACACAATCGCGGTCCGTCTCTGAACTCTTTACCTTGAAATTCTGTTATTAAAATATTTTGTCAAATATTAATGCATTTAAAATGTTGTACATCAAACACCCTCATCCATGTCTAAAACATTACATGTTAGAAGAAAATAATAATAATAATAATAATAATAATAATAATAATAATAATAATAATTTCTACAAACATCACATAGTTAAGCTGGCCGTGAAGTGCAAAATAAAATACCAAAGCAGAAAATAACAAAAAAAATAATAATAATAATAATAAGTATATATATATATATATATATATATATATATATATATATAGAAAAACCACAAAATCAAAGACGAGTTGACAAAACAATGACAAGTCAAAAATGTTATTTTTGCTTTTGTTATTTTGTTTTTTAAATAATTATTTTGTTTTCAGTTTTGTTATTTTCTTTTGCATTTCTCGGCCACCGTACATAATGCTGATGGTCATGGATTATATTCTTTATATGAACATGAGGGTTATTGCTTGTTTGCTTGTTTGCTAAAGTAATTTAATGTTAAGGGGACAGTGTGCTATTGCTGGGATTTAATCACATAACATCCTGATAAATAGCCTAAAAACATTATCAGTGAGCTTGCACTGCATTATTAGCATGTCATTAGTTTGAGTACTTGCTAATTTTATTCTACAAACTCAAACATGTGTACTCACTTAAAACTGTTGTGAGCAAATACACCTTGTTATTGGCAGAGATTAATTAATCAGTTAATTTTAACTTCTTCTTCTTCTTCTTATTATTATTATTATTATTATTATTATTATTATTTATTTATTTATTTATTTTCCCGCAAGTTGACAACAAGTTATCTGTCGATTTTTAAGGATCAGGCGTTCAACTCGCTGAATGTTCATGTGAGTGACTGCAGTGGGCTCCCCAGCCACCTCGGCCAGGATCATCATTCATGGACGTATGGCCTTCTTTAAAATGTTTGCACTTTTTAAATGTTTTACTGTGGCTAAGAGTCTCATCACCGCACCGTTGCAGTCTTCTTTAAATGTCAATTGCAGGTTCTTCATAAGTCTCGGTTCGACTTGAACACCCCTCAGATAATACTGTTGTCATAGTCCGAGTCCTACCACATACCAACAGTATGAATGAAAACACCTGAATGCATTAATACAGCATTAATACTGCTAAACTCCTCACCTTCCTCACTCTAAGCCCTGTGTGGGGCAGCTCTCGCCTGGCACGATGCCCATGTTGACCCTTAAAGCTCCCTTTCTAAATATTTGGCATGGCCGCTCAAAATCAACATAAGCACTTTTCATGTCATCACGGCACAACCTGGGTGTCTGGCTGGGACTACTGAAGGTGGGCGCTCCTTATGGAAACATAATCACCAAATACATCGATTTGTTTTGTTATTATTTTATGTTGGGGATCCTCTCTAGATCTGCTTTAAATAAATATCCGGGAACTAAAGGCAAATATGTCCAAATGCTATTTCTTAAAAATAACTACAGTATGTTGGACAGGTTGCATGAACACAACACTAACTTCTTCTGCTTCCTCAGACACCAGGACTGAGTAATAATCTCGAATATCCTGAGCTGCTGCCTAAAGTGACCTTCCCTTTGAATGGTTTTGTCGTTGTGTAGAATCAGGAGTACATTCAGGTTGTAAGATTATTTCATTTTGATTTAGTTTCGGTACGAAGGCTGCATACGCTGTGGTCGCAGAAGACATATGACTTGGAAAGGTTACAATAACAAGACCCAAAAACAGGGAACACTGAGATTTGTCTGTGGGTTTTTTTTTTTTTTCAGTGTAAGCATGACGTGACCACTTTGTTAGAAATGGTAAAGTCATCACTGAACATTATTCTTGGCTATGCAGCTGTGTGCAGCTAATCTCGTGCAGGTATACAGTACTGTGTATGTGTGTGTGTGTGTGTGTGTGTGTGTGTGTGTGTGTGTGGTGAAGAAGTGTAGCAATCAGCTCATTATACAAGACTAGAGTTAGTCAGGAGTAAGACTGGATTAACGTGTGCTGTAAGAGAAGCTGAACACAATATACACATTACTATTAACGTAAAGGCTGTGTGTGTGTGTGTGTGTGTGTGTGTGTGTGTGTGTGTGTGTGTGTGTGTGTGAGAGGGAGAGAGAGAGAGAGAGGAGAGAGAGAGAGACTTCACTACACCTCTATGTCAGCCCTGTCCTTGTAGGAAGAGAAACCCAAATGACCTGCTCAGTGTTGGTTCGGGTACAAAAACACACTTTAACAGGTAAAAGTACATTAATCAATATCCCTGGTGTGTCATCTTTTAACTTTTAATCTATCACAGCACTATTTTAGTGGGAGATGGGAAGAAACTGCAGAACCCTGGACGAAACCCACACGCACGTTTAAAGACAACATAAAACTCCAAGCAGATGGTAAACCAAGCTCAGGACCCTGGAGAGGTGAGATGGCAAGGCTAGCTGCTGAAGTGGCCTCTTAATGAGAGAGAGAAAAAGCTGACCTAATCTGAAGAAATGACTCTTTATAGCTGCTACTGAACAGTATATACAGTATAAAACGTGTCTGACTACAGATCAGAAGATTCTAGGTTCAAATCCTGGCCCGGCTCGGAAAACATGTACATCTAATGTACAAGTAGTTTTATTTAGTGGTGACTCAATCAGTTAAGGTTGTGGGTCCCTGGGTTACTGATCAGAAGGTCGGGGGGTTCAGGGCCCAGCACCGCCAGACTTCCACTGTTGAGCTCTTGAGCAAGGCCCTTAACCGTATCTGCTCCAGGGACGCTGTATCCTGGGTGACCCTGCACTCTAACCCCAGCCTCCTAACTGGGATATGTGAAAAAGGTACCTGTGACAAATATTTATTATATATATTATTTATTATATTTATAATATTTATATTACTTATTATTATCTTATTATTGAAAAAGCTAAATTTCTTGACAATTAAAGGTCACTGTAAACTGATTTAATTAATTTGCTTTATGTGGAAATAAAAAAACAACTTTGTAAATGGAAAACTCACTGATCAACTCAGGCAATAAACTGGATTACGTAAAGCAAAACCATAACAGGTGTGTGCACATTTAGCACAAGATAGACTCTTTAGACTTTTCTTTTCTAATATGAGTTTTCACCAGAATTTGGAAAACCACTCTTCCATTCGCTCTTAACCAACGTCTGTGTTTTTATAGGTTTTGAGGGCAGCAGCCATGCCATACTTGCAAATTTTTGGGGGGAGGATTCAGACTCTTTAAAATGCATTTACAGTAAATTACGCATATCAGCTTGTGCTGTTCGAATGAACCGAGATGGTGAAATGTTTGCAGAGGAGGCCAGCAGCTGCCAAGCAAAAGGACTGCAGGAAAGCTAGGCTGGCAGGGAAACCCGGCACAGATGGCATAGCCTACAGAGAAGGTTGTTTAACATTCACAAAGATGGGTGTAGCGTTAGGAAGAATTCCTGAGATTGGGAAAGATTTCAGCAGCCGTATCTGACTCATGTGAGGGATGGAAAATAATCTCTTCTCGCAGAACAAGTTTGCTCGGCCAAGACACTTATCAAGAACGTGACTAATGCGTCTGCTCTTCATGTGGTTCACATTTCCCTTTCTGATTGAAGTGAAATGGAGTGTCGTGCCGCAGGTTTACCAAACTGCGGTCAGAATCACTGACTATTATCTAAACAAGCAAAGTTAATGTTGGAAAGAGCTGGTGCCTTTCTAGTCTGTCACCTCTCTCTTTAGTAAAACCTGTCCTGTCTTTCTGCTCAGTGTCAACTCTGTTTCCTGAACAATGGTAGGACAAGAGGAATGAAAGAGCATCCAAAATTCAATTTCTGAAAGCAAATTGGATCTGTAAGGCATGACTCAACAGTGGCAGACCAAACATTTCCATGAAAATCATTCAAAAATAAATGACTCGCTTGTTCAGGTTCTGACAAGATTTTTCATTTCCACATGAAGATGCCCTGTATGCCCAGGCACATAAACAACTGTTACTATGGCAACAAATATTTAGATCTCACACTATTAAATAGGTGATGAAATGGTTAGAGACAGTTAAATGCTTTAGCAAAAAACGTCCTGGAAAACAATTAGGTCGTAGCACAATGACAGAGCTATGCGTCTTCAGGACTCGGCTTCTGTATTCCATGTCGTGCCTCACTGTCCTGGCAACTTCAACAAGATTTATCCTTCCTCTGTAAATAAACATCTGTCAAAGCCTTTCCAAGTACTTAGAACCTCTAGTTTGCTGTAGCAATAGTAGCTAAAATTGTGAGTATACAAAGGGCGGTTAAGTCAAACCAGGACTTGTGAGGAAATTTCTCATGAACGAAGGCGTGAAAGCAATTGACATTTAGCCGCAGTAAAACATTCAAAAAGTGCAAAAGGTTTAAAGCAGGCTGTACGTCTACGAAAGGCGATCCTGGCCGAGATGGTTCAGAGCCCACTGCAGTTGTTCCTGTTCAGCGAATCCTGCGAATCAGCCTGATCCTTAAAAATCAGTTAATAACTTGCGGAAGAGACGCATCTGTCTGTGGGAACTGCACACACAATCATTCCACTAACACCACTTGCACATTATAGGAACTCATTACAGTCTTTTCCTCACGTTTGGGCGTTCCTGGGCGTTCCTGGGCGTTCCTGGGAGGCCGGTGTTTCAGAAGTGAAGCAGACAGTCTGATCATGGCTCTGGTGTACTGAGAAAACTTTCTACCTTGATGGTATCCAAGGACTAGTGAAACTCTGGCTCAAGTGCATTAGTGTAGCAGGAGATTTCTAATATGGAGAAATAAAGGGAGTTTATATAACTCTCATAACTGTGTTCTGTAATTCTGCACAATCAAAGGTCCAGGTCCCACATGTGTTTAGGGCAAGATGAAAAAAATATCCTACTATATAAATATATTTATGCAGTAAATTAAAGGTGATAATTACATTATGTGGTGAAGGTGCGGCTATGTTTGCTAACAGTGCATATTGTTGACCTTGTTCTGTACACAGCATTAGCAAATGTTTTCTTCTCCTCCTCTCGCGTAGCTTAGTTAAAGATTGTATGCTAAATGAAATGTTCCAAAGCATTTTAGATGTACTTTTTAGTCTCAGCACAATGCAAATGCCATGCACAAACATTACATCGTGACAAACAGGAAAAGGAGCATGCGGTTTTCGAATTGTAGTGAAAGGGTGGAGAGTGGTTCTCTTTGCTTTCCCCCCACTCAGTACACTTTTAAAGACATATGTGAAAGGTCTGGAAAAACGAATAGCCTATTTTGAAAGTCATTTATGGGAATCCCCATAATTGTTCCTAATAGGCCTGACTGCAGTGTACCTGTCATTCCTTGGCACAGAGCCCTGATTTTCTTTAAAATGGCAGGAGCCAAGGCCTGTCTGAGTGAAGCATGTGTCTGTAACAATATAAAAATGGAGCAAGATCTAATTCACCGCACTGCCGAAATCTTGATGATAGACTAAGCGGAAACAGCCTAATGAAATCATTAAAACGATGTCAGGCTCATCAGGATAATGCGATACAGATAAGATGGGTTTCATTTTGCAATATTAATGCAATAACTCAAACTTGGCTATGTAAGCGTTCTCTGCTTTCTACAAGGCACTATGTTCTCCCATGTTTCACTCCCATCCAAAGATTTTCCCCCTGTAAGCTACAGTATGGAGTGCATAGTTTTAGCTTTGTAAATGCCGCATGCATTTTAAAAACTGCTCCATGAAACATGTGCAAAAGTCAAATTTAAAGCCCATTATTCAAGGCATTAAATCAGAAAATTGAATTACATCCTAGGATTCGTTTAATAAATCGATGTCCATAGATTACATTTACAGACCAGACTGTAACTGATCCTTGGCACAATAATCAACTTTCTTTAAAAAAAAAGAGTGAGCTTCATTGTAACTGCAGTCAGCAACTTCATTTCCCGTGTCTCATTGTTCAGTGCGATGGCAGATATACCTACTGTTCCTGAACAGCGTTTGAGCTCGTAATACCATGCAGTCACGGAACTTGTCAGAATGTTTTTAGCTCTGAAGTATAAACATGGGGCATGATCACAAACGTGCTTTCATTTATGTTTTCTCTACTATTTATTATGCAGTATTCATGGAAAATATGGTTCAGGCATACAGGAACATTCAGGAGAAACATCATTCTGACGTCCGAGACCAGCGACCAATGCAGTGCAAACCTCAGCTATACTTTTATTGGCAAGACCCATGAGTCTGCTGAATGTCTCCATTGGAAATATTGGTTTTTGTGTCAATGTGGATTATACACGTTATTACAGAGAAACAAGGTCGTCTTTGGTACTGTTATCGTCTAGAACACTGAGCGACCTGACCCAAAGTTACTGTCTTAAAAAGGATGCAATCAAAAAAAAAAAAAAAACAGAACAGGGAACACCGTGATCTGCACTCTGCGCTAGTGTGTGTGATAAATGAGAGCTTTCACAGTCTGTGTTTGTCCTGGCACCGATGCCCGCCATGGCCACATAGAACCCTGCTTCATGCAGAAAACCCAATCAGGGATGAAAAAGAGGAAGAGAAAGGTCCAGAAAGGTGGAAGGCTTTAGGTTGGGACCATTACCATACAGACATCAATCCAGTTACCCCCTTTTAGCTATAATTCTCGAGGAAACGTAGGGCTTTTGGATGCAGTCCTGTGGCAACCCACAGAGTAAGTACGGCTACACATCCTGTCAGTTCCCTTCAGCCTCTCGGCATCTAGTAAATGAAGGCAATTTCACTTGACAACACTCTTGTCAGTGCAGAAGAGGATGAGGAGGAAACGGGGGGGGGGGGTCATCCACACATGCTGGTAATATTAAGGTTGAGGGAGTGATTCCAGGGAGTTAGGCGATCTGTCTGGCGTGGCTGTTTTGACTGCAGTAGGTTTGCTTGCCTGTCGAGAAACAATTTTATTCATACACCCACTGCTCTGGTTACTGTTACTAGGATGAATAATGGGGGGTGGATCTACCATGGGTTTGAGATGTTTGAGTTTGTGACTTAGGATAATACATTGTCTCACTAGTTAGTTTTCTACATTATACTACCTACATGCACACACAGTTATATGTAGACAACCAAACATAGAGACATGCAAGACAATAAGCAAGGCAATAATGTCTAATAATAAAAGCTATGATTAAACTTTGGATGCAGTGACTTAAGGCTATAGCAACGGTCACACAGAGGTTAACCAATATTTAAATAATGCACAATTCTAAAATGAACTAACAATCCTTATTCACATAAAAAAAAAAAAATCTGACCAAAGGAGACCTTCTTCTTGTTACACTAAAACAGCAAGCCATGGGAATTATGAAATAGACCTGGCAGTTGCACTCATCCAGGAGACAGGAGGCGTTTCCGTTGGGTTACTTCTACCAAATTATTTCATAACTCTATATTTATCTTATAAACTTACAATGGCTTGAGATGGGACTGTGGAACTGTAAAGTGAAGTGAACTCCAAGGGTACTTCTGCTTGCTGTAGACAGCCAGGTGAAAATCAGGGTCAGCAGTAGCTGTGGTATGGTCGAGATGACCAGTGTCCCAGATTAGCCTGTTGAGACACTGGGGAAATTGTGATGATCCTGAGTGAGTACCCAAAGAACTGCTTCAAGGGTTAAGCACTTAAAGAGAGAACTTGTCATGAGTGGTTGTGAAACCACTTTTTTTCCTTTGGACTTTGTCCTTTTCTATCCTAGGAGTCACTACATCAGATCATTTGTTTTGCAAGATCTGCCACAGTTTTTTTCACGGGTTGCCCATCCTGTCGCAACCCTCCCATTTTCTAACTTTGGATAAAGCCTAGGGTTAATGGTCTTACCCAAGGGTTAAGGTTCTTGCCCAACCACCTGAGCTACCACTGTCCTAATCCAAAAGAATAAGTATCAGAAATTAAGAGAGGCTTGATGATTGAGATATGGAAGACAATCAAAAATGTATATAGATTGAGTAGAGAATTCACTTTGAATTAGTAGAAAGCTGAGTTTTTTTCCCTGATCAAGTGCCTACGTTTATGTGCTGCCTAATGATGTTGTTGTGGACCTTCCAACCAGCCTATTAACTTGCCACAACTTTTAGACCAGATGCCCTACTTGATTCATTCTTGGGACCAGCACTAAGGCTGCCCTGCAGCTGGGTTTAGGCATTGGCAGGGAACCGAACCCCAGCTTCCACCATGGCATGGCTTCTCACCCTACCACTAAGCCAGCAGTGCCCTACACACTGCCTACTGATCCTTTAATAATCTGACTGAAAGTTCATTCAGAAGTAAAAAAGACATCTATTTAAGCACAATCGGAATGAGAGAACTATTTAAACATGAACACTAATATCGTGTATTTGCAAAATGGCATATTGTGGCCTTGCACCTCCAATGTAGTATGTGGAGTTTGCATGTTCTCCCCATGCTTGGTGGGTTTCTTCTGGGTACTCCGGTTTCCTCCAACAGACCAAAGAAATGCAGATTAGGTAAGTTTGGATTTCCGAATTGCTCATAGTGTGTGAATTTGTGCGTGCTTGTGCCCTGCAATGGAATGGCACTCCACCCTGCGACCCTGTACAGGATAAGCGGGATCTCATATAGAGAATGAGAGTAAGTGAATGGGTATCTATTAAATAGTAGAATATTAGTTTATATTCTTGTAACACATCTCAATCCATTTATACATGGTGGGCTACAAGCTAAGATTCTGAGGGAGATCTAGGACATCAGTAAAGTTCAGTGTTTTTGTTAGGAAAAATTTTATTTTTTGTGTGGCCATATTCCCAAGTAATGGACTTTATTAGAGAAACCATCTACTAGCAAAAGTAAACCTGGGCATAACCAACCAGAGCAACTTTATGCCTGAATGTCAAACCAATATTTTATAACCAATACCTTTTATTAGTACTCTTCTTCATACTTGAATCACACTTGACATTTTAATGAGACAAATAATTTAGCACTCATTAATGACACAAAAAAGGTGGACACAGGCTTTCAGAAAAATTCAATATAAATTCCCTGTATACATTTCTATTTAATATTAAACTGCATATAATTCCTGTGTTAGAATATTTTTGTGAGGAACAATACATAAAAAGGCAGGACTTAATTATTTGAACATGGGTTACATTCATACAGTTTTCCCAAAATCCCAAGGCATGGCATAATTGAAAAGCTGAATGTGGGAGGTAACTGACAAAAAATGTGGGTTGTGAAGGTCAGGTTTACTAAAGAAGGTGCCCCATCAAGTTACTTCCTGTTCCTTTTTTGTTTCATTCACACTTTGACAGATGTTTGAGCTTTAGCCTCAGCACCTTTAGAATGGACAAATTTTTCGATGGTATCGAGGCTACATCAAGTCATTTATGATATGAATCTCTGTCCCATTTCAGAGGGATCAGAACTCCTTGAACAGAACTCCTTGAACAGACTCCCCGCTGTCCTTTAATTCCTTTCATATTGTAAGAAACACCGGGTACGATTACCATAAAAGAGGAACTCTCTTCAGTTATTAACAATAGACCATGGACAATAAATCTTGTTTTATATCAGAAAAAAACCAAACTGTATGTCCACTATGTATTAAAAGTCCAGATATTTAGAGTTGTTGTTTTTAAGAAGACATTTATAGATGAATGAGCAATCAAAGTTTTACAGATTATCACCTGGTTGTTCTCCTGGGTGGGCACTTTGAGGCCTTTGCAATTAAACCATGTTGAAGTGATTGCTACCAGGTCTGAAGCTGATGAAATCACCAGGCCATGGAGCCAGACATTGTTGTACAGCTTTTTAATGAAAATAAATTAGAAGTTTGATTCAAGACCCAGCAGGGGGAAGAAAAATGTGTGCATTTTTGTCTTTCCAAGTCCATTTGCAGCTAATTATAAGACATGTTGCTGATTTGAGATGGTGTAAACACACGCCCATCTGACTTTCATTAAAATAAAGAAATCAAATAAACTCTGAACCAGAAGAACAGTAGTAACTTCCCACTTCATTACAATATGAAGCAGTTGGGGCTACATCATGAAGTACTTAGTGCTGCTAATTACCTAGCTGTCCTCATTGGTTTGGCCACCATAAATATACAAATTGAAAAAATGTTTCCTATTGCACCAAGAGAAGTACAAGTCTGGGTTTGAGTGCAGACGCAGCCTGCAAACTGCCAGTCTGGGGATATCTTATAAAAACCCACCAAACTCAGACCATGCTCCTGTGAATATTTTGGTATGAACTCAGTGAAAATGTGTTCTGTCAGCTCTGTTTTCTCTGGATTAAAATTTTAAAAAATTTTGTCAGTGGTCAGTCTGGGACAGACAGAGAAACAAAACTTAGGTGTAACCCAGCGATCATTTATTTCAATATCCAGACTGTCAGGTTTTGCAGCAAGGGCAGAGACACGTGTGAGTAATGTTTATTAATCAAAGTGATCAAAGCCGAAGCACAAAATAGGGGGCAGTCCTGGACAGTCATGTGAGATGTTGTTTCAGCAACGTCCCTTGGGAGCACCACCCTTACCATAGCTGGCTGGAGACTTTCCGCTTAGGTAGGCCGTGGATATCCAATGTGGAGCACAAGAACGGAGCAATAGCCATCATGACAGCAGGTGGGAGTGATGCAATGTTCTTAGCCAAGTGAGGAGGCAGAGCAGCATCCTCAGTGGGGCAATGGGATGGAGACGTGATCAGTCATAGTAAGAGAAATGGAGTCAGGTGGCGCAGTGACACCCAAGAAGGTGCAGGGAGACAGAGTGACTCCCTTAGTGAGGGCCTGTGCAGCAATGGCATCTTCTGTGAAGCAATGATGCAGAGCAACATCCAATCATGAAGGCAGAGTGACATACTGTAATGTTGTGATAATGTTAATTACTCAATGTGCAAACACTATCTTAGACAATAACAAAAACAAAAATCATGAACTGGCACTATAAACACAAGGCAAAAACTTTTAAAAGATAGGGTCCTGTTGAACACACAATAGCAAAAGATTAGTGCAACAACACCTAGACAAACAGACACTAGATAAGTAGAACTTAAACAATGGAACAAATCAGAGTAAAACAAGATGCAGGTGAGTATGATTGTAATGTACTTTTGTAATATTCGGGGAAAAAAATAGTTGAATTTTAAGACACTGTATGATATATATATATGAAACATACAGTATGTTGTTGGTCTTTCGGCTGCTCCCGGGAAGGGGTCGCCACAGCGGAATACCCAGTCCTCACTACAACTTGGCACAGGTTTTACGCCGGATGCCTTTCCTGACGCAACCCTCCCATTTTATCCGGGCTTGGGACTAATGATATAAAATAGTTTTCAGTGTCTTGAAATGCAACTATTTGAATATAATGTGAAAAAAAAACATTAGTTCAGGATTAGACATTTGAGATTTTTGAAGGATTACGGTTTAATTTTTTATGTGCTTCCCGTAAATAATACAAAAACAGGAAACGTTGTTGACGTGTGATTAGGCATAGTCTTTTACAATTTCAGAACTGTCAGTAAATAGTATCTCAATTTCACATACAGGCTCTAAAACCCTGTTTCACATTAGTCTCAGTAAGAGTGGCTGATTTGCCCACAGACAGGGATTTGTCCTCTGGATTACTCGTTGGCTGACTTCGTCGACAAAAGTCAGTCTGAATCAGTACAGATTCGGCCCATGAGCCGAAACTAATCCATCTCTCCGTACTGCAATAAATTGGGGATTTATTTCATTAAACATGCATACCCGGGCGTTTGCCATTCGCAAAATGTTTAGATCTGTATTTAAAGACAACTATAGGCTTTGAAAAGAAAATCACCATGTTCATTCAACCTTATGTGTTGGATCCATAACCGAAGACAAAAATTTAGTTTCTTTGCTCTTCTCCGGGTTCGTGTCAGGATGAGAAGATCAGTCCAGACTACTCCATCTACAGTCACAGATTGCAGCTACTCTGGGGGATCCCCAGATGTTCCCAAGCCAACTGTGAGCCTTAATATCTCTCATGTCCCAGATTCCTCCTCCAGTAGGTCATGCTTGATGCAACTCAACAGGTTCCCTTCACAGCAGAAAGAGCAGTGGCTCTACTCTGTGGTCCTTCACCATATGATACACTGTAAGGACAGCAATTATGTGGTGGATTCTCATTCCTGATGCTTGTATGCATAACCATAATCTTTTGGCAACCACCCACAGCTTGTACACCCGTACACCAGTAATCTAAGAGGTAGCTTTGTTTTCAAACTGAGCTCCACTATGGGTCAGAATCATAACCATAGCATTGTTGATGCTGACTGTGGTTTTCAGTCTCATGCTCTCTATTTCCATCACTCATTAGGATGATTCCAAATGTCCTAAACTCCATCACCAGATATTTTTTTATCTTTACCTGAAGGAGTATTCTGCTCTCTTTTTGGAGAGAGAACCATGGCCTTGGCCTTGCTGGGGCCGATTCTTATTCCAATTGATACACTTTGTGGACAAAAGTATTTGTCTAAACCTGCAATGATATTGTATACAAATACATTGGTCCCCTTTTGCAACATTTATGAGATCAGACACTGATGTTGGATGAGAAGGCCTGGCTCGCAATCTCCGTTCCAGTTCATCCCAAAGGTGCTCGATGGGGTTGAGGTCAGGGCTCTGTGTTAGGGCCAGTCAATTTCTTCCACACTGAACTTTTCAAACCATGTGTTTATAGTCCTTGCTTCGTGCACTGGGGTTCAGTCAAGTGGGTATTTTTTGGAGGTCCACATCAGATTACTTCAAATGCACCTTTGTCTGAAATCTAAGATTCAGGTGTTTTGTGTGTTTGGAAAAGTGTATTTAAATGAATCTTTTGTTAGTTTAGTTGGTGACTATTACGTATGTGACAGGGCAGAGCAAACCTTTGGTTGAGAATTGGTCAAATTAGTGAAAAAGTGGGGGGAAATGATGACAAAAACACCAACCCACATGGCAACATGGTTTCAAAGCTACAAATTTGTTAATGTTTATACAAGTCAAGATATGTGAAAGTTTCTCAACGACTGATTTTAGCAACAGTTGCTTCATTTATATAAGTAATTATAAGTAAATGATATCAGTTTAAATATGGTATTAGATTGATTTAACTCTTCTTTTTAAGTACACCAAACACATGGACCTCCAAGGGCTCAACAGGGAGAGGTGAATTGTTATTTTCAGCTGCCTGTCAGAGGAAGTCAAGGCGTCAGTCTCCAGAACTGTCAGAAGCGTGTCACTCACAGCCCCTAAACTCAACAAACCCCCCATTAGAAAAATAACAACCCGTCTACCAGGTCTCCATTTCCCTGTAATCTAACATTGACAGTCTGGGTGTTTATTCTTCACAAAATAGCAGTCCAATGTACTGATCAATAAACTTTCTTCTCAACAAATTACTATAGTTAAGAGCTTATAGGTATTACACTGCAGGAGGCCTTGCAGCTATGGAATATAATCTGTATCATCTTTATTGAGTGCAGGCTTTTAGTGTTCCAGACCTGAGTAGATGTAACATAAAGCCTGCTAAGATGAGGGCGGAGAAACGTGCAGTCAGAAATGATTCATGTCAAAGAACCGACAGGAGCTAATAGCAGTTTTTTTTTTTTTTGCTTGTAGGGTACAATGCTCAGGTAATGCTTGAGAGGCTGATGCTCGGGAACATCACTAAATATTTGTTTCTAATTAAAAGTTATAATATACAACAAACAGGAAATGTTTTTTATGTGAAATGTCAAGGTCTGATGAAGGACGTTTTTGGAATAGTTTTGGAATAAATAGTTATTTATTTTTCTAGAATTGCAAAAAAAAAAAATTACATTTCTTACAATTAATTTCAAACTTGTATACATAATAAATCAGGTTGATCCTTCTGTTTGACTCAAGGCTATCAACTTGCTATCAGGGACAAATAAATAAAGCGATCTTTCTCAATACCATTGTTTAACACACTCTTAATCTTTAAAAATAAAGATTTCTAAGAAATATTGTATCTGGGTACCATAGGCTTGTGGAATTAACAATTTGTTCAATATTAGTGCACTAACAAGGCACGGGTTTGTGGAAATGTGTTTTTGTCATGTGATCCTGTCTCCAGAGCCTGAGCCAGACATTTTTGGGAGCTGCTCACTAAGCAGACAGACAGAATCTCATTCCTTTCCACGACCTCTCACACATCCTTCCCCACATCATCACGTTCAATTTACATGCTCAGGAGAGTGAAGTGTACGTGACAGCTCTTGCCGAGCATGCACAAAACTGAGAGAAAGGAGGAGAGGATGAATTTTGTGCATATTACATTAGAGAAGTTGTTTATAATAAACAGCAGATTGTCTGGTTACAGAGGTTCGCAGGACTGACATCACTGGGTCAAAGAGTGAACAATGTCTATGAAGCAAATACAGAAAGATTTATGGCTTAAACAAAAATACAGAGAAATATTGCTTTATATCATTGATGGTTAAAGAGTTTGTAGAAAGAGTAAAAAGGTTAAATCTATAAATAATCTGATCAGCTTTAATGTAATCAGTGATATTATTATTTGAGGTTGAAGCCCACATACATGTCTGTCTATCTGTCTTTCTGTACAGCAGAACTCTCTGTCTAACTTATTAATACAAAGAAATCCCATTCTGTAAGGTTGTGTATCTTATACTTTGTTTACACTAAGTTGTACTTCTTTGGTGGTCAGACAAATACACTCCCTGTTCGGTAATCGGAGAGAGAATCACAGATGAGAAATAAAAAAAGTAGTTCGGATGAAGATGAAGTTTTGTCTTAAAATGACTCCAGCGTGTTAAAATTCACTTATTCCACTTCAGTGCTGTTATTTGAGAGGTGAAAATATGAACTAATCCCAGTAAAATATTCAGTTTATCTTTTCTAATTAATATCTATTGGTGCAGGTGTTTGTTTACATTGAACACGTAGCGCATTAGTAGCTTATTTTAAAGTAGATTAATAAATTCGCCACATAACTGTTCATAACATCACTTTTATTCAATTTTTTTCACTTATTGTGCAGGTTAAACTTCAGGCAGATATTTAAGTACTGAAAAAGTGTATTTAAATTCTGTCCAGATAGTTTTGTGTGATGCTGTGACAAGATCTGGCTGGACAGAAATACAGACAGAATTTTTTCTGAGACTGGTTTCAGGTCCTCCAATGTATGAAACATAAAGATATCAATAAAAGAGTGAGTTCTGACCAATGTACAGACAAAAACTTTCCTTTATAAATACACAAATACAGTAGTATACAAAGTGGTATATTAAATGATTTCTTTGAAACTTTAAGTAATCTATGCGAGGGCTTTATCATAAATTTATTACAACATATGTATTCCTTATGTATTAATTAGCAATAATGTAAGGAACAAAAAGGCATTTCAACAAGTACATTTTTATTACTTGAAGAGCATCATGTCAAACTGGGGTAACATTTAAGTTACATTTATTTTTGTGGAACATCCAGGTAACAAGTTTTTTATTTATTTATTTATAATTTATATCATCAAGATGCCATAAACAGTTGTTGCCTCACCAGGCTGTACAGTGGGGCAAAAAAGTATTTAGTCAGCCACCAATTGTGCAAGTTCTCCCACTTAAAAAGATGAGAGAGGCCT